>SZWC01003050.1:127368-184323 GCA_023375785.1 Penium margaritaceum
CCTGATGGACATGGAGGATGCCCTGGGAGCGATCATGCTCGAGCTCCATGCCCAGGAAGACTCGGGCAGACCCGAGATCCTTCATCTGGTAGGTGGCGTGCAGCAGGTCCTTGACGCGCTGGATGGCGGCCGTGTCTGGCGACGCAATGAGGAGGTCGTCGACGTACACCAGAACAGCAGCGAAGGTCTGGCCTCGCGGACTGACAAACAGTGCAGGGTCCGCGGTGCTGCGCTGGAGCCCACCACGAAGGAGCGTGCTGCTGATCTCCTGGTTCCAGCACCGAGGCGACTGCTTCAGGCCATAGAGGGCCTTACGCAGTCGCCACACTCTCCCGGTGCCATCGTCGAAGCCTGGTGGCTGCACCATGTAAAGCTCCTCACCCTCCAGTGAACCATGGAGAAAAGCGTTGCTCACATCCATCTGATGCAGCTCCCACCCGTACTGGGCGACCAGGCTGAAGAGCGCCCGGCTGGTGGAGAACCGGCCAACTGGGGCAAAGATCTGGTCATAGTCGACCCCAGGGACCTGGGCAAACCCCTTTGCAGTGAGGCGGGCCTTGTACTTGTCCAAGGACCCGTCGGGTTTCCACTTGCGCCGAAAGACCCACTTGGCGCCGATGGCCTTCCGACCTGGAGGAAGGTCGACGAGGTCATACACGTGGTGCTGTCGGATAGCGGCGAGCTCATCGGCGCAGGCAGCGTCCCAGTGTGCGGCCTCAGGAGAGGCTCGTGCCTCGCGCAAGGTGGCTGGGTCCTCCGGGCGTGCTGTGGAGCGGACTGAGAGAGCATGTGCCTCTCGCGCCCCAGGTGGGATGCGCGCCAGGGCAGCCATGACAGCGTGCCGATGCTCGTGATGGAGCATGGCGTAGCCCAATGCGGAGCCCGGGTGTAAATCTGCAATGATGGCCGATGTGGTCAGGCCCAGGGCCTTGGTGCCAGGGTCCCCACTCACGACCGTGGGAGTGGAGGAGGCACGTGGAGCCACGGGGGGTCGAGGCGCTACCGAGCGCGGTACAACGGTCTGCACGCTCACCGACGGCCTGGGTCGGAGGCTGCCGCCAGGGCCACGTGTGTAGCGTGGCAAGGCATGCGACGGTGCTGAGTCTGATGGGCCAGTGGAGGCGACTGGGGCTGTCGGCCCGGAGAGATCAGCGGACACGACGGGGGCTGCCGGCCCGGAGGGACCAGTAGACACGACTGGGGCAGCTGGCCCGGAGGGACCAGCGGATGCGACTGGGGCAGCTGGCCCGGAGGGACCAGCGGATGCGACTGGGCCAGCTGGCCCGGAGGGACCGGCTGACGCGACTGGGCCAGCTGGCCCGGAGGGACCAGCGGACGCGACTGGGGCAGCTGGCCCGGAGGGACCAGCGGACGCGACTGGGGCAGCTGGCCCGGAGGGACCAGCGGACGCGGCTGGGGCAGCTGGCGCGGAGGGACCAGCGGACGCGACTGGGGCAGCTGGCCCGGATGGACCAGCGGACGCGGCTGGGGCAGCTGGCCCGGAGGGACCAGCGGACGCGACTGGGGAAGCTGGTTCAGAGGGTCCAGTGGACGCGGCTGGGAAAGCTGGCTCGGAGGGACCAGCGGACGCGACTGGGGAAGCTGGCCCGGAGGGACCAGCGGACGCGGCTGGGGAAGCTGGCCCGGAGGGACCAGCGGACGCGACTGGGGCAGCCGGCCCGGAGGGACCGAAGAATGTGTCACCCGGACGCGGTAGGATGGAGGACGGACTCACCACTCCCCCACGCGACGGGATAGACACAGACAAGCCGGAGCGAATGAGGTCGTGAGGAAACAGGTCCTCAAAGAAGAGGGCATCCCGGGACTCGACGATGCAGTGTCGGGAGGGATCCCAGAAGCGCCAGGCCTTGGACTGGCGAGAGACACCGAGGAAGGTGCAGGGACGGCCGCGGGGGGCGAGCTTGCCGCCCTGCTGCGGGATGGGCAGCCAGACAATGGCGACACAACCCCAGACGCGAGCGGGGCGGAGGTCAGCGCGCTGATCGCACCAATGTTGGTATGGCGTGGACTGACGGGGAAGGGGACCGTGGGGAATCCGGTTCCAGACCCAGGTCATGTAGGCCATGGCTTCAAAGTAGAAGCCCTCGGAGAGATCAGACTCGACACGCATGGTGCGAACGGCGTCGGCCATGGTCCGGTTCCATTGCTCGGAGACACCGTTCTGGGCGGGGGTGTAGGGCGCCGATGTCTCGTGGTGGATCCCGCGGGAGGCGAGGAAAGTCGTGGCCTCACCCATGTACTCGCCACCGCGATCGGAGCGAAAGCGGCGAAGAGAGCGGCCACACGCGCGCTCTGCGAGGACAAGCCAGTCCTGGATGGCCCGGGCGACATCGCTCTTCTGCCTAAGGCAGAAGACCCAGCGATAGCGAGAGTAGTCGTCCGTGAGGGTGAGGACATAGCGGCCATGCTCGCCGACCGACTCGGTGGGGAGAGGGCCCATGACATCCGAATGGACAAGGTCGAGAGGGGCAGATGCACGGGAGGCAGACAAGGGGTACGTGGACCGGTGCATTTTCCCCTGAGCGCAGTCAATGCACTCAGTGGGGCACGGGAGAGGGAAAGTCTCCGGGTCAAGGCCCGAGGCAGGCTGGGTGCGAAGCATGCTTTTCACAACGGCAGAGTGGACGTGGTAGAGGCAGTGGTGCAAGAGGCGGGTGTGTTGAGGAGAAAGCGTACTGGTGACGAGCACATGGCCTGTGGCGACCGACGAGGAGGAGACGGGAGAAGAAGAGGAGAGACTAGGAACATGCCACAGGTTGCCACGGGCGGTGGCGTGCAGGACGACAAGACCAGACGGACGTAACGACACAGTGCCAACACCACGCGAGTGCACAACATCCATGCTCATGCGGTCAAGGGTAGTCATGGAAAGGAGGCTGAGCTCGAGACCAGGGACGAAGAGGACATCAGTCAGAAAGATGTCACCGGCAGGACCACGAAAACGAACGACGCCAACACCACGGACAGGCAACACCTGTCCAGAGCCCGTCCGAACACCGGAGACATCGCCGACAGGACCGAGCATACTGAAGGCCTCACGAGAGGCCGTCATGTGATGCGTGGCCCCGGAGTCGATGATCCAGGTCTCAGCAGGGTCCTGGACCGGGGTTGCTAGATCGCTAACGGTCACGTGGCAGCAGGCGAGGGACGCGGACGCGGTGGACGGAGGCGCGAAACGGGAATGCCAATCGTCAAGCCAGGCAACATCATCAAGAAGAGAGGCGGAGGAGGCCACGGGCGACGACGAGACAGACGAGGAAATGGGACACGACCGCAGCTCAGTCTCAGTCATGCAGGGCGGGGCAGGAGAGCAGGAGGTGACGCAACTCGCACTTCCCTGGGGAGGAGGGCGAGGTAGGCCGAGCTGGAGCACGATAAACTGCTCTAGCTGACGCTCACGGGAGGAGGGCCCGGGAGTGTAGACGGAGTGCGGAGTTACGACGCCGGAGCCCGGGTAGTAGGAGGGCTGCGCCGGTGAAGGGAGCGGGGACGCCGACAGCTGCGGGTAGTCCTGCTGTGGCGCGGGTGTCTACAGGACAGGCGGAGCTGTCGGAGTGGCAGAGCCGCTGGACGAGGTGTAAGTGGTCGGTCCAGCAGCGGCGACGGCGGCAGAGGCGAGGCGGCGCTCCCGCTGGCGCCGCATGGTAGCGATGATGCGCGCCTCGTCCGTCGGGAGAGGGCACGTGTACCACCCGTGCCCGGGCTGACCACAGTTGTGGTAGACCGAGCCACCACCGCTGGACGCGGTCGACAACTGCTGCTGCTGCTGTTGCGGCTGACCCTTGCCTTTCTTGTTCCGGTTCTTCTTCTTCTTCCCCGACGACGATGAGGCTGCTGCGGCGGGGGAGGCGACGGCCACGGAGGCAACGGCAGGGGAGGCGACAGCAGGGGAGGCGACGGCAGGGGATGCAANGGGATGCAAGCGCCTCCGCACGATGGAGCTGGGACTCCTGGCGAGCTTCCTCAATGCGGAGGAAGAGCTCGTATGCCCAGGGCATGAGGGTGCCCTGGGTCGCCATGGTGGAGAGGACGTCCTGGGGGTAGTGGACGAAGACGTCGGCGTAGTCGCTGGTGGCCCCGCGCTTGATGGTGAGGAGCGCGGACAGGGGGGGAGGAGCAGATGTGCCGAGACGACGGAGGATGTCCTCCGCCCACTGCCAGTAGGCAGTGACGGTCTTGGTCTCCCCCAGGTGCAGGGAGTTGAACTCCCGGAGCAGACGGCTGATCTCAGCGTCGCTGGACAGGCGATGAGGCCTGGTGAGGACGTGCCAGGCGGCTGCAGGGTCTGGGGTGTCGCCAGCCGTGACGTCGCCGAGGAAAGGCTCTAAGGCCAGGCGGGAAGCTGAAGGGGCGACTGGGACAAGGGCACGGACGGCGCGACCAGCGTCATACAACTGGTCGGCCTGGGTTGGGTCGTAAGGGAGGGTGTAGTATGCCCACAGGCCCTCACCCTGCGCCCAGATTCGGAAGCTGAGCTCCCAGCTCCGGAACTGCTCGCCGGCCTGAAGCGGCGAGGGCGGCGTCTCATAGTCCTTTTGCCTGCGCCGGCACCCGGAGTGGGGCCAAGGACGGAAGTGACTGTCTGCCGTTGGCGCTGAGTCTGCTGCTGTGCCAGGTAGTACGTGGCAGCAGACACAGATGGGCTGGCGTGCCCTGGAGGGACGAACGGCGGTAGACCACTGGTGGCAGTCCGGGCGGCTACGGGCTGTAGCACTGCAAGCTGCTGCGTCAAGGCGGCAAGCTTTTGCTGAAGAGCAGCGAGGGGGTCAGGATTGCCGCCGACGACACCAGCGGGCTGCAGCAGCTACTGTTGCTGCTGTTGCTGCTGCTGCAGCGGCGGCGGTGGCTGCTGCTGCTGCTGCTGCTACTGTTGCTGCTGCTGCTGCTGCAGTGGCGGTGGCGGCTGCTGCTGCTACTGCTGCAGTGGCAGCGGCGGCTGCTGCTGCTGCTGCTGCTGCTACTACTGCTGGTGCTGCTATTGCTGCTGCTGCTGCTACTACTGCTGGTGCTGCTGTTGCTGCTGCTGCTGCCGCTTCTGCTGCTGCTGCCGTTGCTACTGGTGCTGCTGCTGCTGTTGCTGTTGCAGGCGCTGCAAGAAAGGAGGGGTAGGGGTCCCCCCAACAGAGGAGGACCCCTCTCCACTTGGGCTACCTTCCATGGTGTGGTGTCCCTTGTCTTGTGTTTTTCGTTTATTCTTTTCTCTTTTTGTTTGTTTTGTTTTGTCTTTGCTGATCACAGCAGGGGTGGTGGGAGTTCTACCCACCCCTTGGGTTTTTCCCCCTTCCCTTTCTCCCCCCCCTCCTTTTTTTTCCTTGTTGATGACGTCAGCAGTGACGTCAGCAGCAGGATGCTGACGTCAGCAGTGTGGTTGGGGCCACCGCTGTTGTTGCTGATGGTGCTGCTGCAGACGCTGCAGCTGCTGCTGTTGCTGCTGCTATTGCTTGCGGCGGCTGTTGGTGCTGCTGCCGCTGCGGCTGCGGCTGCTGGTGCTGCTGATGCAGGTGCTGCTACAGCTGCTGCTGTGGCTTCTGCCGCTGCTGCTGCTGCTGCTGCTGTGGCTGTAGCTGCTGTTGCAGCTGCTGCGGCTGGGGCTGCTGCTGCGGCTGCAGTTGCTGTGGCTGCTTTTGCAGCTGCAGCGGCGGCTGCTGCAAGCTGCTGCGGCTACTGAGGCTGCTGCGGCTTGCTACTGCTGCTGCTGCTGCTGCGGCTGCTGCTGCTGCTACTCCTTAACAGAGGGACAGAGCGTGGGGTGGGGGGGTAGGTCCCCGTTTTTTTTAATTTTTTTTTTCCGGTTTTGCTTGCTCGCTACAAGGAGCTCGCAGCTCGCAGCTCGCTACTCGCTGCTTACTACGAGCAGCTAGCTGCTCGCAGCTACAGCAGCTGCTGCTGCGGGCTGCTGCAGCTGCAGCTGCTGCGAGCTGCTGCAGCTGCTGTCGCCTGCTGCTGCTGATGCCGCCTGCTGCAGCTGCTGCCGTTGCTACTGCTGCCGCCTGCTGCTGCTGCTGCTTGCTGCTGCGAGCAGCTGCTGCTGCTGGTGCTGCCGGCTGCTGCTGCTGCGGGCTGCTGCTGCTGCTGCCAGCCGCTGCTATCTGCTGCTGCTGCTGGCCGCTGCTGCCACTGCTCGCTGCCGCGGCAAGCTGCTGCTGCTGCTGCTGCTGGCTGCTGCGTTCAGTCACACCTGAGGACGTCAATGCCTTGCGCCGTCGTCAGCAGGTGCCTCGCGTGGTCGGCCGCTCACTCCCTTGCGTCCAGCGTGGGGGTCAGTGCTGCCGGAAAAAATCCGGCAGCATTTCCCCTGGCCCAGTGGCCGTGGGAAAAATTTTGACGCCGCGACCAGGCGGGTCAATGCTTCCGGAAAAAATCCGGCAGCATTTCCCCTGCACTGGCGCGTATGGGAGTCCGCCGGCGTTGTCTGGCACCTGTACGTCAGTCTGCTGCTGCTGCTGCTACGCTCTGGCTCTGATACCAAGAAAGAAATCTAGGCAGCAGGTTGGGGCAGCAGCGTTGTTGATGCAGCGTGCGGGCTTCCACGCTCGTTGCTTAAGTCAGCTGCCCCCTCAGTCTGCTGCTCTAGAGTCTAAGTCTGGAAGCTCTGGGTTTTGTTACTCAGAAACGCGCGCGCCAGAGTTAGCGCCAGAAAACAGCTGAAAACTGACAATGACTGATTAGGAATGAAGAATGAACAACAATGGGAGACCCCTCCAAGTTCTAGGCCCCCCCCAGCTCTGTAGAGCTTGTTACTCAGTTCATCAGCCAATCAGAAAATAGCTCAGTTCAGGCTGGCAGGTTTTCTCGGTGAGGCCTGCCAGGCAGCTGACAGCCCAAAACCCGGGCGTCGTTCGTTTTGCCTGAAAACTGGACCATACCATAATACCGAAGCTGCAAACGCAGCCGTGCGGTCAGAATCTGCTAGAAAAATAGTAGCAAGGAGTTATGGCAGCCTAAACCCAGATAGTGCCCACAATGGTTTATGCTGCCAAGCAGGGCTATGCAACATGCAACTGGGACCCTGGGCAGTGCATGACGATGCAGACGCGATGGGACGCACTGGACGCATGCAAGCAGNGCAGCACGACCGCCGAGGAGGCCTGCCGATGGAGCTGAGCGCGTCGCCGGAGAGAGGAGGCTCCAGCGAACTGCGAGAAGACCTCAGCGTGCGTCGGCTCCACCGGACGACACTCCATCAGCGTCGAGTCTCGCCGTCAGTCATCTGCACGCCGATGTACACAAGCCGGGAGGACACAACAGAGCACAATGAGAGATGCGAAAAAACCAACACTAACCGTGTATGGGGTACCCACTCTTGAGGAAACATGACTTGATTACCTGAATTCTGTGTATGTTCTGTCATGTGTGGACATTCTGGTCATAATATTTTTAGATTTTGTGAATCCGTTCAATTTTTTCTTCTAGTGAGAGTTGCGTGCAAAGTTAAGGTGAACACGAGGATAGAACTGAAGCGTTATCGCACATGTTTACGTTTCGACGAGGTAAAGTCGTGTGGCCGGGACTAAACTGCTGCATAGGTGTCGCCGAATGCTCGTGCAAAACATGGGGGTAATGATCTTTTTTGGCAGAGGTCGTCATCTTTATGTAACGATGACACGCTATCGTCACCACCGCTTGTAGTACAAATCACGATCGTGCATGCTTGTGAAGTACCGTCTTCTGAATTGCAAAGGGGGTCCCAATCTTACGTCGAACGATGATAACGGTTGCCATACGCGTGCCACGTCGGCAGATATTGGTTGTCGACTGTCACATCCGGAGTTTTGGTCCCATGCATCCGCCAACAATGATGTGGAATGCCACACGGAAGCCACGTCAGCGCATAGTGGGTGTGTGCTCTCAAAGCCTGCGAACCGTCCCAAGTTTCGATGTTCCCTACGATGGGGGCTGTTAGTAGCAGCATGGGACATGATGTATTGCATTTCACCATGGTGCATGCCATGGACTACGCTGATTTTCTCCTTTTTCCACTTTGCGTGCCACTTGCACGCCATGGCAAACATGTCATTTTTTTCTGGCCCTCCCTTTCTCAAGTAATCCTGCTCACCATGGCACTTGTGCTCGTTCTGAACTCTGGTAAGTGCGTATGATGGTTACGAATGTGACCGTTACGTGGGTAGAATGTATGCTACTACATATTTTACCCACGTGGGGTGGTATGGATCCTCCGTTGTTCCGCTTCTACGTTCCCCCGAAAGCGACCGTCGGCACCTCTAACGAGGAGGAACCTTGTGTGTCCCAAGGGTATATAAACGGGTTCATTTTTTACAACTTTGATGAGGATTGCTGGGTCGTTCACCGCCAGGTGGAAGAGCGCATTGCTCCACGCTCTCCAAAGCGTGGAGAACAGTTTGTGATGAGGCTGAATGGTGGCTCCCGCATCCAGCCGTTCCGCCCCCTGGCTGCGAGTGGGTTACACTCGTCAAAAACGCCATGGCGTTGGTCTTGACTGGTTTGGTTTTGCTACTCCGTCCAAGTACGGTGCGACAGTGTGAACGTTATTGTTGTCAACGTCATACGCTGGTACTTCTATGCAATTTTAAATGCTTGACTAATTATTGTCGATGCAGGATCGCCTGATGATGAGCATACGCTACCCCCGACGGAGCCCCGGGACGCCGGCGCAAAGAAGAAGGGCACCAAGCCAAGAAGGCGTCCTCCACAAAAGTCCCTTGTGACCTTTCCAGGAGGCAATGCCCTCCGCAACATGGATGCCTGCCGCGAGGCGATGCACGACCACGCGGTGTTCGCACACATGGGGGTCAATTTTGTGAGAAGCAAACTGTCACGGCTAGAGGCCCGGTGTGAGCATTGGAGGCAGGCGGGCTGCGCGTGCCAGCTTAAGGCGCGGTGGCAAAGGAAGACGAACAATGTCACCGTTGTTTTTTTCAAGGAAGGCCACAAGTGCAGCAGGACTAACACAACAGGAGCCCCATCGAGGAAGGCTGCATGGGTGCTACGTCACATCGAGACCACAGTGTTAAAGGAGTCATGTACATCATCAAAGGCTCTACGACAGTTTGTGGAGGTGCGCACGGGCAAGCGGTCGGCGTACCATGCTATTCACCGGGCAAAGAAGAAGGCTCTCACTAATCTGATGGGCGAGAAGAGCCACTCGTGGGGACTCTTCCTAGCATACGTTGCTGCAGTAAGTATTGTGCAGTACTTGACCATGTGTCCATGCTATGATAAGTTTGTGTTTGTATGAAGCCGTGCCTGGTTCCCGTTTCTGTGACTCCTCCTTGCAGGTGAAGAAGGTTGACCCATCCACTGTGGCTTTCACGGAGCAGGACAAGTAGCATCTTTTTCAAAGTCTGTTTGTGGCCCCCGGTGCCTGCCAGAACCTGTGGCAGCATGTGCGGCGGTTACTGTGCTTGGACGACACTTTCCTACAAAATGGCTTTAAGCAAGTGCTGCTGCTGGCACAGTACTGGGATGCTAACAACCACGCCGTGCCCATGGCGTGGACTATATGCCCACAAGAAGACAAGGACAATTGAAATTGGTTTTGTAAGTGTCTTGTAGAGGCGTACCCGACATCTAGGTACAACAGTATCGCGGCCATCAGCGACACAGACGGAGGACTCATCTTCGCCGTGAAGCGTCAGTTGCCTAGAGTTGTTCACACCTACTACGGGCAGCACTTGCAAGAGAACGTAAAGTCTGAGGCGCGAATAGTAGTAGCTGACATCATATGGAGGCTGGCTTGTCCCTTCACACAGAATGAGTTCGACTACGTACGTGATGAGCTCTGCCGGACTTCAGACAAGGATTACAAGTACCTGTTCTATGGAGAGGGGGATCCCGGACTGCCTCTGGAACAGTGGGCGTGCCTCAAGTGTCCTGTACTGCGTGGAGGTCAACTGACGTCAAACGCAATGGAGTCCCTCAACGCCCACCTCATCGACATCCGCCACTTGTACCCGTTCCATTGTTTTGCACAGATCTACCCGTTTGTGCGGAGACTCTTCGTGGAGCGCCGATGTGCCACCAACAACTGTGATAGCCACTACGCTCTTGTGGTGGATGCCAAGATGCAGCACTACACCGAACATGCCAAGGTGTACCGGGTGATGAAGGACGGCGGCCTCATGTGCACCATCACTGGCCCAGGAGCCTTGCGGGCCGCGAAGTCAATGTCATTGCTCGTGCGGCCAGTGGATAAAGTACGGGTACCCATGCCAGCACACTATGGCACTGATGATGGATGAAGGTGTCAACCCTGAGCTGTACACTAACATGCATGTTACACAGATGGCTTGGCGTCAAACCTACACGACAACCATGCTGGAAGTCAACCTTCGCGAGCTTGAGTACGCCACGATTGGGTGGGGCCAACTGGGTGTGAAGCGCTCTCGTGGATGACCACGATCTAAGCGCATGGACAGGGAGACCCGGCGCAAGCAAGACAGCATCTGCTCCAAGTGTGGCCAAAAAGGAGACGCCCCCTGTTTCTGAAAGAACCCATCAGCACTATCACTGGCAGTAGTGGCCGTCGCTCGTGCAAGAGAGGTTGCTGTGAACGCCTGTGGTCATGAGACAGCAGGACTTGAGATTGTTGTCTATGCGGTGGCACCAGTAGCAGATGGTGGCACTGAGGGCGCGGGCGGTGGACCTAAATGCATGCAGGGTGGTGCTGGTAGTGATGCATGTCCAGGCATGTAGGGTGGTGTTGGTGGTGGTGCAGGTCAAGGCGTGCAAGGTGGAGCTGGCAGTGGACCTGAAGGCGTGCAACGTGGTGTTGGCGGTGAGGGAGAAGGCGTGCAAGATGGTGCTAGCAGTGAAGAAAAAGATGTGCAAGGTGGTATTTGCGGTGAAGTAGAAGGCGTGGAAGGTCGTGCGGGCGGTGGACCAGAGCTCACATGCAATGCTGCTGGCAGTGGTACTAGGGATGGTGCTGGTGGAGGTGCTGAGTGCATGTGCTGTGCTGCTGGCGGTGGGATGTCGGGTGCTGCTGGTAGTGCGGCTGACATTTGCCGCATGCTTGCATGCGGCAATGGAGGCGGAAGACGCCATGCTGTACGCCGTCCAAGATGTGCCAGGGGGACTGCCGATAGCACCCCTGGAAGGACGTGCAGGCAGCATCTGCCAGAGTTGTGGGCAGCGCAGGCAGTGGTGCTGTTCGTGGTGTAGGGTGTTGGAGTGAGGCGATAACTGTGCTGGATTTCGGCTTCAGCACGGCGCAGTCGGCTTCACTTCTGGAGGAGTCCACGTGAAGTTACGGATTTTACCGTGATTTACTGGGAATCTTCCTATGGGGAATTTTCCACTGTACAAGCTAGAACAGTCCTTGTTTTTTAGTCTTCAAGGGCATGTTCAAGCCCTCGACGTGTACAAATGGGTTGGCGTGTCCAAGAAAGGTGGGACTACCTTGGCCAACTCACTGGAGTGACTTCCAAGGTTCGACAGCTTGGCAATTGCTTCGTACGAGGCAATCTTGGAGAGTACAAAGCCTACGAGGTATCCGTAAGCCACTGGACAGGATCAAGGCAGTCGCCTAGCTCACATACGACCTCGTGGAGGATTTATTACATCATCATCATCACTTCCAATGTTGGACAACACATTACTACATCAACGGTTGGGACCGTCGGGACCGCCACCTTGAGTGAAGCAGCCTGGACCACCAGGGCTACTACCAGCCAGAGCAGCAATGTAAAAGGGATCACCAGTTGTGGCTCCAGTATCCAATTCCAGTCTCTCCAACTCCATTGTATCATCATCAGCTATTTTACACGTCTGCGAGCCACGTGGTCTTTGAAACAGACTTAGATCCCGGTGTTGCTGGAGGTTCCCTTTGACGACCCAGTGACTCTGGAAAAAGTGTGCCAGCATGGAGAGGAGGTTGCTTGACATCCTGAAGGCTTGTCAACCCGGAAGACGGTCGACACGTCAAGACTCTTGCTACAAAGCTAGACGCCTAGCAAGACGTTGCGCCTAGTTTGGGCCAAGATCTGTCAAGTTTCTGTCGCTGAGCTGTTCACAGGCTGTTGCTGAGCTTGTACATAGTATTATTGTACTTTGTTTTCTTGTAACTCAATCCGAGCTTCAGCATTCATTTCTCAGCACTTGTACAAGAATTGCTTGGCACACCAAAGGTTGTGGCACGGCAGCAAGGCGAACCAAGCCTTGACTGTGGTTGTCCAAAATTCCAACATAAGGGGAGGTGTAGGGGGTGCAAACATTAGTACATGCAACAAAGCTGGCAGTGGAGAACTAGATAGTGCTGAAGGCATGGTCATCATGACCTCGCAGGTGGACAATCGTGATGATGCCGATGACTCAACCGAGTCATCATGGTGTGAGAGTTCAAAGTCTGGGGAGTGCACTGACACAAACTTTGAAGAGGAGGATTGGCAGTCCTCTGGTAGTGGGGAGGAGGAGGAGTGGGAGTCTTCCTCTCGCATTTCTAACGGGGATAATGCACATCCCAAACGTCGTCGTCATGGTTAAACCTCCTCCGCTTGTGTGCCATGGTAAGCTTTGTCTATGGTTTTGTGGCCATGAGTGCTCTCAATTTACCAGCTTCTTCTATAACATTCTTAACTAATTCGTTATGTTCTTTGTTGTAGGTTGCTCCCATCAAGAAGTTCAGGTTGTTCACGTCATGATGTGTAGATTGTTCCCGTCAAAGTTGTCAGAAGGTTGTGGTACGTACTAGAACATTCGGACAACCTCGACAGGAACAACGTGCACATCCTGTACTTTTGGTACATAACACTTGAGAAATTTTTATTTAGCGGTAAGTGAACTTTGATGACAAGTGTCAAAATGATCGAACAGATCAATACAAGTGTCAAGTTATGAATGAGGCATAGTCGGGTCGTTGGGTCGATTGTCAAATGACGAGTGCAGAGTCGCGTCGTGAGTGGTCAGATTCGAGAAGGTTCGCCGAGAAATCAGGGATCATTGAGAATCGACGGTGAAGATGCGAGATGCATCGTTATAAGCCCAGATTCTTCTTGGTGCATCAAGAAGTCGAGCAAAAGGTTGTGATACGTCTATCGTAGATTCGTGAGAGTGGTCGAAGTAGTCAAAAGGTTTGGGAAGATTCACTGAAGATGGGGCAGTTGGCCGGTTTTTCCTTGAGAGTGAGAGTGAATATCGCAGTCTTGCGACGCGATGAGCTGTTTGTGTGGTAAAATAAATGCCAACTCAAACAGATTAAGGACTCATGTACGTTTAGTACATAACAATTCCCCCCCTTGTAGCCGCCACATCCCGGCGCACGTACAGATGTGGCTCGGTGACGGCGGTAATAGCCGTCGATGAGGTTATCAACGTCTCGGAGGTTGACCTAGGGTTCCCAGCTATTGAGCGAGGCACCATAGTCGTGTCACTTGACAAGATATTCTCTTGTTTTGCCTTGTCGTCAATGCCTGAGGTGAGATATTGCTAAGAAGCTCCTTAACCTCGCTTAGTATGGTGTCAAACATGAAAATACTCCGAATAGGAAACCTATAGCATTTATCGAGGAGATGAAACGTCAAGATGAATTCACCTATTGACCTAAAAAATGCTGACGTTAGCACAACTGATGAGGACGTGAGCATTTTTATGCTAGTAGAAAAAACAATGACGTTTTTTACTTTGGCGAATTCTATGCCAGCGGTTTTTTGGTTGGAATTCATGCGTGACTGATGGGGTTGACCGCATCATCCCCTACCCACTGTTGCATAAGGGCTGCGTAGCCCTACGCAGCCCTACACAGCCTTACATAGCTTTTGTGCAGTGCTGTGGATCTTTCGTGGAGTTACTGGTAGTGATACGCAACATCATTGCTTGATGCTGTTGTTGTGGGCGCCGCGACTACTACTGTGCTGTTGCTGCTGCTTGCGGCATTTGATGCCGCGGCTGTCACAAGTTGGTGCCTTGCTACGCGCTGCCTCTGCTCGCAGTCGCTGTCGCAAGCTGCTATGAGCTGATTCTCCCCTTTTTACCTTTTCTTCTTTTTGGTACAGATGGGCACCCAGACACTCCTGTTTTTGCCACCTAGTACTGCTGCTGCTGCTGCTTCTCGGTGTGGCTGTTGAAGCTCGTAACTACCGCAGCTCACCCCGTGAGGTGGAGGGGATTTCATGGTGGTATCGCTGCTACAAACGGCAACGACGGGTCTATAGCCTCCGCCACAAGAGCGATGCCACGGTTGCGGTCTGCATGAGGCTTGTGACAGCTGAGCGTCAGTCTCATCACACCCTGCATACATTCCGCTCAGATCGTGGTGGCGATTTCTTAGGCAAGATGGATGCCTACTTTTCTCAGCACGGTGTTTTTCACCAGCTCTCTACACTACTAAGCTATTAAATCTTATGAGAATTTGTGTGTCTCTCTAGCCTGATCCTTGATATTTTTTGTACCTACTTGCTTGCTAGTGCGCCTGCTAAATTGGACAGTGTCGCCACGTCAGCAACAATGAGGTTAGGAAACTTCATTGAAATTTCTCACTAGGATTTCCTCGATGATGTACCGTACTCCCACCTAAATTCACATGGGTATTTGCAAAGTGTTTTTTAAAGTGTATTTAGAACAACCTTTCCCGAATCTTGGAACACTGGCAATAAGCGGTACTCGAATACATGGGCAAGAAGTTTTCAAAATGGTTTGTGTGCAACACTTCTCAAAGCGGCAGGCCGTAGACTTGAGTGCTAAAATTCAAATGATTGTCTTTGAGGGACTGAAGCCCGTCGTTACGTCCCACCTAACCCCTCCTAACCCCTTCTCCTCGCCCCCGTCTTTGCCCGTCCACATGCACACGTCAGGGGGTATTCACACACCTTTGTAACAATTTGCCGTAGTGTGTTGCAAAGGTGTGCATGTATTTCTGCAGCCAGCAAAACTTGAACAGCTCCTGGTCCAGATTTATGGAACCAGAAAATTCATAAGTTGACATCGGAGTTTTTCTACACCAATTTTCACAACCATGCCCACGAATTTATGCACAGTGGCGAACACCTTAGAAGGACTCATGGAACATGGCCAAATGGCTTGCGAATTACTTAATGTGCGAATTTAGGTGGGAGTAGGGTATTTTGTGTCTTCGTTTATCCAAACAGGAGGAGGAGGAGGAACATCCCCGCCGGGGAAGTTTTCTCCGGCTCTCTGCACTGCTTGAGTTTGCTGACATGGAACACCGAATGAACTGGCATAGTGTCGAAGAGTTTGAGTCGTGCAACCATAGGGATTTGCATTCACTCTATCTAAAACGGTCCCAACCATCACAATTTGAGCTTCAAATAGTAGGCCACGCACGGTTTGATGCTTGCCAAGCTGAGAAAGACTTTGTCGCCAGTAGAGAACATGTCATCACTGCAATGACGGTCAGCTTTTCGCTTCATCACTGCTTGTGTCTTCGTGAGGATTTACAGTGTTTCTTCTCAAATGGTAGAGAATTTTTGCCTTTGAACGTCGAAGACGGGTTTGTTGCTACGACTTTGTGGTCCGGTTGGTGTGGCGGGAAGTTTGCCATACACCATTTCAAATGGATTTTTACCCGATGCGGTGGAACTTGCCGAATCATATGCGATTTTGGCCACCAAAAGTTTTTGTGCCTGAATTGTCCCGTGAGGTTTGTATAGTTTTTGGAGTTATCCTTCGAGTATCTGGTTTGTCTGTTTGGTTTGAGAAGGAAATGCCGTCGAAAACTGAATTCTGTTGTCATAACGAGTCAGCAGTACACGCCAAAAAAGTTGTTGTATCGACCATCTCTGTCCCTTGTGATGGTTTTTAACATGCCGTGTAGTTGCACGATGTTGTTTAGAAACAGCAGTGTTGTTCCCTCGACTTTGACAGTGGTCGTTCTCAGAATGAAGTGGGACATTTTTCAAACCCTGTCGGCGACCACGAGGATTGTGTCATATCCCTCGGGTGTGATTGGTAATCCTGTGACGAAGTCCATGGAGATACCAACCCACGGCTTTGTCGGAATGGGGAGTGGTTGCAGAAGTCCATGTTCGTACAACCAGCAATTTTGTTTTCGAGCAAAGTCAGAAAGAGGCGCTGACACCCGAGCACAATCCCATACGAATTTCCAGTAGTAATTGCAGAAGATGAGGAATACTTGAATTTCCTGAACATTGGTCGGCGTCGGCCAGTGAGCATCTGCTGCCACTTTTTTCGGATCCATGGTGGTCCGTCCACCATTGATGACGTGGTCCAAAAATTTGATCAAAGGACGAGTGAAGTCACAGTTCTAGAGATTTCTAAAAGTTTTCTCTCTTCGTAAAACTTTGAGAACTTTTTAAAGATGTTCATCGTACTCCTCCGGGATGCGGCTGTACACTAGAATGTTGTCAAGGTACACCATGATAAAATCGTCATGGTATGGGCAGAGAATGTCGTCCATTGCTACCATGAACGACGTCGGGGCATTCATCAGTCCGAACGGCATTACCGTGAACTCAAAATGCCCGTAACAAGTTCGGAACGCCATCTTGTTGATATAGGCACCTGCTACACGTATCTGGTGATATCCGTTGTGTATGTCCAATTTACTGAAAATTCAAGCCTATCGGAGTTGGTCAAAAAGCTCGTCAGCTTGGAGAAGAGGGTAGCGGTTCTTAATGGTAGCGTCATTCAATGCTCGGTAGTCCACGGACATCCGCACCTCACCAGTTTTATTGTTTACAAACAGTACTGGTGTGGCATACGGTGTTGTGGATGGGTGGATGAAACATTGACAGAGCATTTCGTTGAGTTTCTTTTTCAACTTGGTCAGCTTGTGATCCCTCATCCCATAGGCCTCTCAAATTGTAGGTCTGATGCCCGGCTTCAGTTCAATGCGATGGTCGATGTCACGTCGAGGAACTCGTAGTGAACATAGCGGATGCGGAAGGCTGTCTTTTCCACATCTCATGCTGTGATGCGGATCTCATGGTAGTCGGATTGGAGGTTGATCTTTGTGAAGAAGCGAGTTGCACGGAGCTGATCAAAGAGCTCCTCAGCTTGTGGAAGCGGGTACTAGTTCTTGATGGTCAACTTGTTCAACGCCCGTTAGTCCATGCACATGCGCATCTATCCTGTCTTTTTATGCACAAACAAGACAGGTGTAACGTAAGGATACGAGGAGGGGTGGATGAAATCCTGCTCCGTCATCTCGGTCAGCTGCGTCTTGAGCTCCCGCAGCTGCACGTGGCTCATGCAGTACGTTGCACGACCAGGCGGGTACGCTCCATGTTTGAGGTCAATGCCATGGTCCACGTCCCGCTTCGGCGGCAGACCCGCCAAGAGGGTGCCGGGGAACATGTCTTTGAACTCCGTACACATCTTCCAAAGCCCCTCGATCATCACGAGTTGCCCCATGTGCCACAACAGGCACAACGTCTTCTGTTTTTTTTAAATCGTCCTCCATGTCTTGCACAAACATGAGAAAAATCTGATCCTTCTTTCAAATTTTGTGCTTGTGCTGTACCAAGTTTAGCATCATTGGCGTAAAAAACTCCTTGGGAGGCATCGACTATTGCGGCGCTTCCTCCCCGAAAGTCTCTTCCTCCGCGGCCTCTTCCTCTGACCAGGTAGGCAAGGAATACTCCTTGTCTCTGAGCTTGATTGAGACAGTACGCGCCTCACATTTGATGGTGGGGTTGTACTTGTGGAGGAAGTCACGACCAAGGATCACATTGCAATCCTTCATCGGGCACACCTGCTACACATTTGTTATGCAAAGCATCTCCACGCAAATGGAGAGGGGACGGGCCATGTACCCTACTTCAATCGTTTTGACCAACTGGTTAGTGGTCCACTTCTTGTTTGTGAGCGGAAGGCCCCAGTTTTGAGCTCACTCCATGCTTACAAAACTATGGCTCATGCCACAATGCAACAGACTCCCTACCTTCCCATTGATGCCTTTCACTCACGCCTGCAAGAGAAGTGCGGATTGCTCCATCTCATATCCTGAATGCCTTGCCTTGACCTAAAAAACCCTCTTACCTATCGCAAGGCGGTCAACTGGCGGTTTGGGTTGAGAGGAGCCAAGAGTAATGCCATCAACTCCCGGCTCTCCTTGTTTCCTGATTCTTTTGTTGCTTTATTTGCTTCTTTCATGGATTGCTTCTCCTTCCCTTACCACTTATCCTTGCCATCACCCTTCTTTGGATTCCGACAATCAAGCGTAATGTGGCCACACTTGCCACAATTGTAACACTTGCACTGCTGCAACACTCCGATCTCCATGGGCGTGTCGTTGCTCACGGCCCGCTTGTCGTAACCACCACCAAAAGAGTTGTGGCTATTGGCATGAGCCTGTTGTACGTGCGAGCTGTACCTATCTGCTGCTACAATTATCCCCGGCAGGTTGGGGTTGAGGTCGTGCATCACTGTCACAGTGTGGGATTCGTTCTTGAGGCCGTTGCTATAGTGGAAGCACAATTTGTGAGAGTCAAAGCCACAATTGGCGACAATCTTACAAAACCTGGGGTGTAGTTGGTGACGCCGCTAGTTTGGCAAAACCAAGGCAACTTGGCACGCGCATTGTTCCTTACGTCACCCACGGTGAAACGCTTGATGAATGACTTCGTGAACTCCTTCCACGAGGTCGGCCATTTTAGGGTAGGGTCGCCACTGCTGTAGGTTGGAGCTGATGGGGTTGAGATTCTGATCGCGGCTGCAATGCCGGCGAACATTACTGCCCCACTTCGGTGTGGATTGGACCGCATCACATCGGCCTACCAATCCAATGATGCCTCCCTCAAAAGGATAAGGACATAATCGCGGCGCACCTCGTACCTTGAGGCATCCATGACAATGGCGGTGAAGTACAACCCTACTCTGAGTATCCAAGCATGTGGAGCTGTTCCATCCTTCCTCGATGGGGTTGAATGTTTCCGGCTTGGGCAGTCTTGGGACGCCCACCCCAGGTCCGTTTGCGGTGGCAACTGCCACTGGAGTTGTCACTGGACGCTTTGCGAGCTCTTGATTGAGGTACGCGTTCTGCTTCTCCAACAAGTTCATCTTGGCTTGCATGTCGGCAAACAACTTCTGCAGTATTGCGACTCCTGTTCTTTTGCCTTGTTCTTCAAACGCTGTGACAAATGAGTACGTGCCGGATGAATTCATCCTTGCATCCAATAAAACTTTGTCCTCAAGGGGCCCTCCGGTTACCACCTTGTCATTGGAGTGCGTGGTTGGCCTTGGGCATGAATCCACCAAAGAGACGAGATGCGTGCTGATTTACACTGACCAAGAGAGGTTGCCACGGGGATGATTGTGCCCCTAAGCCAAGGGTGGCTCTGATACTAAGTGTAAACCGGGCTGGTGTGCTAGCCTAAACCAGATGGTGTAGGCACCAACTGGCGGCAACGAAAACCAAGGGGAGGCTGGTGTACACCTTCCCGGATTTGCAGAAGCGTAGGGTTGTCTTGGAGGAGTACGGGAACACGTGTGGCATAGTGGAAGTAAACTATGTTTCTATTCAAGTGTCAACATACAAGACTATATGTACATTATGACACATTGTAGAAGACCCAGGGTCTCCGAGCCATGCGCGACCATGTACGGGTTGGAGATGAGTATTGTTGCCTTAGCACCATGTAGCAAGTATTCCCAGCTTTGCAACGAACCAAGAATTGCATCATTCCATGGAGGAATGGCCGAGATATGGCCGTTTCTGTGAACCACAGTAATCTGCTGCTGGCAGCACCACTAGCGGTGGTGACGGCCGCTCAAAGCGCCCTTTCTGGTAATGACACATCGTGGTGCCATTTTGAAGCATCCATGGCTGCCAATGATCCTTCAATCATTAACTAGCCGGGCCCCAAGGTGCGCTTCGGCCTTGTTCGGTCTTCCGAGGGTCGAGCCCTGGTCCTTGGGGATGAATTCTTGTAGTCTATTTTCCCCTCAGCCGGTCCAACCTTTGGCCGGGCGTAACTATTGGACTGAGGGTGAGTGTGCACCCAAGAGGGTCCCTAGCAGTGGCTGGTTCACACCACCAACTGTTTTTGGAGAGACTGAAAATGTGGAGGCAACTGGTTTCAATAATGGCAGAAAATTGGTCAGAGTGTATGGCAATAGTTTAAGCCTCAATTGACTGGGAATGAAGTTTTGATCAAGTCTCACAAGTAGTGGCATTTAATAGCCACTTATCTATGCTTTCTAGAACACCAAAGCATGCCAGATTTGAAGCTTCATACCTGTTTCTATGAATTCTAGAGTGTCCCTTGGTAGGCTGTCCTTTTTCCCACCTAGGAAGGTAAACCTCACCTCCTCTAGAAAATTCTGCCCCCTCCCAGATTCCTCAGTTTCATTCTAGCAGGTGGGAAGGTATCCAAAAGACCAGGACACCTCTAGATTCCTTGTAGACCAAGCTACCTCTTCTAGAAGGTGTGCCACCTACATGGACCCTCACCTAGCCTTCTAGAAACTCAAAGAGGAACTCCAGAGGTTGAGTTAGCTTCCTGGCACCTATTTTTCTCCTCCCTTGAGGCAGGGCAGAAACTCATTGTATGGGACTTGAATCCGGACCCCTGCCTCTAGAGGTGGACACCATTAACCACTGAGCCAATTGGGCCTGTGTTTTTGGTGTTCCTTTTATGGAATCACTCCTGCCATAGTGAGGAGCATCAGTCCAACCATCTACCCCTTGCGCATTGCCCATGGCGGCTGTCCATGCTTAACCTTCAGATCAAGAGGCTTCAACAATACCAAGTTTCATGCAGGTAGCATCATGCCTGTTCTTGGGTTGCGCCTTTTTCATGGCATCTGCAAGCATATGCTTTGTGCCACAGTGTACAAGCACCACATCACCCTTTGCAACAAGGTCACGTGCAAAGTGATGCCTGATCTCTATATGCTTGGTCCTCCGATGTAGCACATGGTTCTTTGTCAGGCTGATGGCGCTCATGTTGTCAACATGTAGTGCTGTTGGCTTCTTTTACGGCACCCTAATCTCCTTGAGCAATCGCCGCAGCCATAGCACCTCCTTTGCGGCTTCCGTGAGCGCAATATACTCTGCCTCAGTACTGGACAACGCGACAAAGTCATGCTTCCGGCTTGCCCAAGACAACACTGCACCACCAAGCACAAAAAATAGCCCGATGTTGATTTGCGGTCATCAATATCGCCTGCCCAGTCCATGTCAGAGTAGCCAACTTACTCAAGGGAGTCAGTCCGGGCTCCCCGTCCAAACACAAGACGCGACTGTTTCGTTGCCTTTGAGTAGCGGAGGACTCTCTTGATTGCTTGCCTGAGTAGTGGCCCTGGATCAGCAATAAAACGGCTCACTTGTCACTTAGCAAATGCAAGATCAGGCCGCGTCACCTCCATGGCATGCATTATGCTTCCAACTACGGACTGATGTAATACTCCAGCCATCTCCTCCTTCTTTTCCTCCGTACTCGGGCCCATACTCGAGCTCAGCTCACATGTTGTTTTCATAGGCGTGCCGATGGTGTTGCACTCCTCCATGTTGTAGCGGCAAAGCACCTCCTGCACATGTTTTTCTTGCCTTATATCCAGCGTACGTGCTTTGCGGTCCCTCTTGATGGCGATGCCTACGTAGTAGTCAAGCTTGTCCATGTCCGCCATCTTGAACCGACCGCCAAGCTTTTTCTTCAAGATTTTGAGCTCTCCCTCATTTCAAGACACAAGGATGAGGTCTTCCATGTAGAGGACGACAGTTTGGTGGAGCTCCTACTGCTTATGCGCGTACACGCTGTGATCGATCTCGCAATGCTTGAAGCCAAGCTCACCCATGAAACTGTCCATCTTGAGGTACCACATGAGCAGAGCTTGCTTCAGTCCATAGAGCGCCTTGCAAAGCCAACACACCTTTCCCTGCGGCGCAGCCACCCCCTTTTGGTACCTCCATGTAGACTTCCTTGTCTAGGTCACTATTGAGGAATGTAGTTTTGATCTCCATTTGGTGGATTTTGTAGTCGCGTGCCACTGCCACCGAGAGGATAGTGCGGATGGAGGCAAACTTGACCACTGGTGCGAAGGTCTTGTCGTAGTGCTCCCCTTTCTCTGGGCATACCCTTTTCCCACTAGCTGCACCTTGTACCGTTCCACCTCCCCCTCCTTTGTGAGCTTCTTACGCAAGACCTAGTTGGAGCCGATAACTTTCTCGCCCTCCGGCCGGTCAACCAACTCCGTAGTGTCATTCTCCTTGTGGGAGGTGAGCTCAGATTGTATTGCTCCCTCCCACTCAGCCCCATCCTTCTGCTACAGTGCCTCCTTTACACATTCAGACTGCTCTTGCGTGAAGAAGGCGTTTCCAAACCCAAATCTAAATGCCCTTGTTGGCATCATATCTCTTTGTCCTTTTGTGTACACGGCTGCTCGCTCGGGATGATTGAGGCAGGTGTTGTTGTTTTTGTCCCTTTTTGGCACCATCCTCTTCATGCGCAGGCTCCCCCTCTCTTGGAAACCTTGGGGAGGTTGACTCCTCGCCTCCACGTCCAGGTCCAGTGCTTTGGTCTCCTCATCCAAACTGGTCGGAACAAATTCTGCCGCTCGCCCATCCCTTGGACAATCCTCTCTGGTTGGTGCTCCTGCAAGGATATCACCCTCATTCACATCCTCCGGCGTCTCCCCCTCGATGAGTGGCATCCACTCCCCCCTCTTGGAGACACCTACCTCCTTGTCCATCCAACGGCTCTTTCTCATTAAACATGACATCATGACTCCGCACATTCTGCTGCCTCCTTGGGTCAAAGGGCCGATGCGCCTCGCTTCTGCTCTCATACCCAAGGAAAATACACCGGCGGATATGCGGGTCCAGCTTGCTCCGCCCCTCACGTACCTGCACCATTGCATGTGCAACGCAACCAGCCGTGAGGAGGTGACCCACCACCGGCTTCCTCCTGCTCCACACCTCTTGTGGCGTCTTCCACACCTTACTCTCCTTGTCCTTCAGCTGCTTGATCAACGAGAGATTCATGATGTACGTTGTTGTCCTTGCCACCTCCGCCCAATACCGTTGTGCAAGGCCGGTGTTACTCAATATCGATCACACCATGTTAAGCATTGTGCGTTCTGCTCTCTGTGCAATTCCGTTCTACTGTGAGGAGTGTGGAGTTGTTTTTTGCCATTCAATCCCCTTGCTCTTCATCCATTTAAGGCAGCCCGCACATTCACCATCGTTGTCACTGCGGAACGCCTTCACCTTCAACTCTGTCTGGCGCTCTACATCTGCCACAAAATCTTGCATGCATGCAAGGACCTCGTTTCTTCGCTTCATGGGGTAGAGGTAGAGTGTGCGACTGTGGTTCTTGATGAAGGTGAGGAAGTAGCAAGCTCCACCAATGGGGCTCTCAAGTGGTCCACACACATCTATGTGTACCATTGCCAACTTTTGCCGATGGACATGTCCCCGTGGCCACGAATGGCTGCCGCGTTGATTTGCCAACGATGCATGGCTCATACACGGTCTCCTTGGTTTGATCAAGACGTACCACCTCCCTCTTTGCCATCTCCTTTACTATTGATGAAGAAATGGGGCAAAGTCGGTGGTGCCACGTGTCCAAGTCTCCTTTATCCTTCATTGCAAGATTGGCGGCATTGGACTCCGCCCGGCTGCTGAGGATCTTGGCGCGTAGCAGGTACAAGTCATCCTCCTTCTTTTCACGTCCAATCATCTCATGTTTATCCTCCTTGCGGATGGTGGCCTCCTTCTTTGTGAAGACCACCTCAAGTCCCTTGTCAATGAGGCGGCTGACGGAGAGCAGGTTTGCTCCAAAGTTGGACATGTGGAGCAAATCGTGGATTGTGCTTGTGACAGATTTTCCGTCCACAATTGACTCAATACGAACGTTTCCCTCATCGACGGCCACCTCTGTTTTACCATTAGCCACTGACATGCGTCTCTGTGAGTGACAAATGCCGCCCTGTTGCATTGGGTGTAACAGCCTGATTTGGAGTCAACAAAGGCAACTATTGGACCCTTCAAGTCGGTAGAGTTGTATGCCATGAGGGCCTGCTCTTCCTTTTTCCCGCCCTGCTATGACCGGTCTGGTTTCTTCTTGGAGAAGTTGCACGCATAGTGGCCCTCCTTGCCGCAGTTGAAGCACTCCCCCTTGTCATCCTTCTTGGTGCGCTGCTTGGCAATTTCAGAAGGTGCTTGTGTTCACACTTCCTAGATCAAGACATGGCCGCCAACGAGCAAGAGAACATCGGCTTCAAAAGCCGATGTTCTACCTAGGGGTAACCTCTAGCTCATGCATGGCCGTTGTTTTACTATCTTGCTTTGATGTGGTTGATACTAGGGTTCGTACATTCTGAGTGCTGTTCCTTGCATCCTTGTGGCTTGCTTGTGGGTGTTTGCAGGAGCTGCATGATTTTCCCAGGTGCTGATCCTTAGGGGGCCACCGTGTTAGCCATTGGCTGTGCACTGGTGAGAAACCACCCTCTGATTAATTCTGAGCGGGCGAGCTTGATACCCGGGTGGCGGTGCACGTTGGCTTCAGCGTCTGCTCAGTGCAGTCGTGCACTCACTGGCTTAATACTCTCGCTCCCCACCCCTAGCCTTTTGTCTCTGTTATGGTTCGTAAGTCAAGATTACTACATCCATGGCGTCCCATACTTAGCAGCTCTCACTGCTTGACTTGCATGTCCAGCTAGGTAGTTTCATAGCAACTACAGCGCGGTAGGCTATTTGTGTAATGACAGAAATGTCCACTCGGGAAGATTAGGGACTCGTGTGTGTGATAAGATATTCGGTTGTTTTGCCACAGCGTCGATGGCCAATTATGTCCTCGATGACGTACTCTGTGTCCTCGTCCACCTAGACAAGAGAGGGGGAGGTACATCCCTGCTGGGGACATTCTCTCTGGGGTCTCGATAGTGCTTCGGTCTGTTGATATGAAACACAGGATGAACGTGCATAGCTTTGGGGAGTTTCAGCCGTGCAACGTCAGGGCTTTGCATGCATTTGATCTCAAATGATCCCAGCCATTGAGGATTGAGCTTCAAACAGTCAGCTCCACGGAGTTTGATGTCAATCGAATTGAGAAGCACTTTGTCACCGACGGCAAAAGCATGGTCTTTGCGATGTCGGTCAGCTGCTCGTTTTATTGCTGCATGCGTCTTCACAAGTGTCTGTTGTATTTCATCCCACATGGTGGATGATTGGTGGTGTTGGACGTTAACCGTGGGAATGTTGTTCTTGCTGTGTAGTCCGGCTGGTGTGGCATGGAGTTTGCCATACACCATTTCAAACGGAGTTTTACCCGTTGCAGTGGAAATCACGGAGTTCTATCTGATTTTGACGGTTATGATTTTTTTTCCCAGAATGTCCTATGAGGTTCACATAAAGTTCGGAGAAGTTGTTTGAGCATTTGTCGGTCTGCTCGGTTTGGCCGTCGGTTTGAGGGTGGAACGCCGTTGAAAGCTGGATCTGACTGCCTGGTCATTAGTTGACGCCAGATTCGGCTAGTGAATCGACATTCTCTGTCACTCGTGGTACTTCTCGGCACGCCGTGTAGCCGCACCATGTCATTTAAAAACAGTTACGCTGTCCCCTAAGTGGTGATGGTGGTTGTAGTTGAAATAAAGTAAGAAAGTTTTGAAAAACCTGTCGATGTCCATGAGGATTACGTCATAGCCCTCGGGTGTGACTGGTAGTCCTATGATGAAGTCCATGGACATGTGGTTCCACGGTTTCATCAGAGTGGGAAGCGTCTGCAGAAGTCCAGGTGGCCTTCTGCGATGGCATTTTCATCATTGACACGTGTTGCAGGATCTGCAGAAGTTGGCAACGCCGGATTGCATCTTGTCCCACTGGTAATGTTTTGCTAGCTTCATCAGCATCTTGTTTTCCCCAAGATGTACACTTGGACCAGTGTCTTGGCATTCTTTGAGCAGCATGCAGCGGAGTTCGTTGTTCAGGGGAAGGACCACCTAGTGAGTTAATTGTTGCCGTCAATAGGGTGCGTTGCGCCAGAATTTTTTCTTGTCGTATCCGCCATGCTGGACGTAGCCTCACGTGAATAACTGCTCCAGATACGGATCTCATTGTAGCTATAGCATTGCTGCCTCAGCCATCAGATCTGGTCAGCGACTGAGCGCGTCTGCCATGTTGGTTCTATCTGGCCATTGCTCGATATCGTTGTTGAACGTGGATTTGAGAAAATCCATCCATTGGGTTTGACTAAGGTTTGGCTACGTCTTAAAATGTTTGGGTGCGTGGTGGTCAGTGTGCGCGATGCATCATTGGCATTCCAAATAGCACCACCGAGTCTTAAATGCATGTACAAACGCCAACATCTCTGTCCCATGTATGCTGTAGTTGAGTTCCAGTCAGAGCAGTTTTCGGGACATGTATGCGACTGGTTGCTTTTTGTTGCCATGATCTTGCAGGAGGAATATGCTGATGGCTCCATCTAAAGCGTACGTCGCCGTGACGTAGTTGACCGTTGGAACGGCTAATTGTAGGGTTGCCCGAGGTCAAAGCATTCCGCAAAGGAGTAAACACTTATTGTTTGATGTCTCCCCAATGCCAATCATTTTCTTTCGGAGTGAGGTCGGAGAGAGGGGCTGACACTTTGGCGTGATCCCATACGAAATGCCGGCAGTAATTTCAAAAGCCAAGAAAAACTTGAACATCTCGAATGTTGGTCGGCGTTGCCAGTCAGCGGCTGCTTCCACATTCCTCGGATCCATGGTGATCCGTCCGCCATTGAAAACATGACCCAAAAACTCGACCGAACAGTGACCGAGTTTGTAGTTCAAGAGTTTTCCAAAAAATCTCTCTTTGTAAAACTTCAAGAAATTTTTGAACATGTCCATCGTGCTCCTCCGGGATGCGGCTGTACACCAGGATGTTGTCAAGGTGTACTATGAAATTGTCAAGGTATGGGAAAAAAATGTTGTTCATTGCCACCATGAACGTCGCCGGTAAATTTGTAAGTCCAAACAACATTATTGTGAACTCAATTTTGTGTAGCGAGTTCAGAACACTGTCTTCTTGATGTTGGTGTCTGCCATGCAAATCTAGTGATAATCGCTGTGTAGGTCATTTTTGGTGAAAGTTTGAGACCCTCAGAGCTGATAAAAAAGTTTGTCAGCTCGAGGGAGTGGGTAGTGGTTCTTGATGGTAGTGTCGTTCAACGGCTAGTAGTCCACGCACATCCGCATTTTGTCGATTTTCTTTTCCACGAAGAGTGCAAGTACAACGTATGGTGATGTGTATAGGTGGATGAACCCCTAACCAAGCATCTCGTCGAGTTGATTTTCCACCTCAGTCAGCTCGTGAGCACTCATTTGATAGGCCCCTTGAACTGTGGGTCGGCTAACCGGTTTCAGTTTGATGCGATGTGAATGTCCCGTTGAGGTGGTAGGATTTTTGGGAGTTTGTCGGGGAAGAAGTCCGCAAACTCTTGGATGAGTGGTGCAAATTCATCGGGTAACATCGCAAACTTGGTTGATTTCGATGAGGTTGATGAAGCTGATGAGTGTGATGAGTCAGCTGCTGGCACGTCGGCTTCCTCCATTGGCTCAAGATGTATGAGCCACGCACAAGCTCCTTGTCATATGCAATATTTGGCCACGTCGAGCGGTATCGATTGCATAGGTTGTCACCTTTTGTTTAATGCAGCTTCCTCTGCTGATTCCACCTCTGCTGCTTCCGCTGTCATCTTCCGTCCCACACGTGGAAGTTGTCGCTTGGCACCGTCAATTTCCACGTAGACGTCGTCGTTGTTCCCGTCAACCTGCGGATGGTATCAGTATAGGAAATTTCATCCGAGAATGATTTTTTGGTCACTCATTGGACAGGACCTCTAGACCGTTACATCTCGTAGTTTCCCACTTGTAGTCATGATGGTATGCAGAGTCTCCACATTTGTAGTCTTCTATCAACATCATTTCCTTCAAATACCCCTGGTTTGTTCTGCAAATACAGCTTACAAACCATGTCATTGCTTACAAAACTGTGAGAAGCTCCTCCATCCAATAGTGCCGATACCATTCTCTGATTTTTGCATCCTTGAGGTTGTAGTCTTAGTAGTATAGCCAGTTGGTCATCCCCGTACCCCTCATTGAACTTTGCAATCTCAGAAACCCTTGGTGGCATCGGAGGCCGTTCAGATGGGCGATCTTTTCGTGTAGATCGCTGCTTTCAGACAAGAGTCGTACATTTCACTCCTGGCCTTTGCCGTTTCCTGACTCCTTCTTCTGCAACTTTCTCCCCTTTTTGGCCTGCTGTTTGCTTTGGCAGTTGCGAGAGATGTTAGCTACTGAGCTAACCACCTCCGGTAGAGAAGCTGGGAAACCAAAAAGCTCACGAAGGTTTTTAGGCCTTCTTCCTTTGTTGACATGTGTCATGCACCCCAAACTTAATCAGGCATACAATTCACCTTCAAGAGTGCTAACGCCTTACCATTACATATGAAGAAGAGCTAAAGTCGTCAACACACAAGAGAGCATCAAGCAAAGGTCAATTGATCAGCATCCAAGGCAAGTCCATTTATAGTTGTCTGTCCAGCCCTAGAACTCAAATGCACATTCCTGGGAAGTGACTTGAACGAGCCACATCACCAATAGACTTGCACTGTGGGCTTGAAACAGAAGCATCCTAGTGTCAAGGTGACAGACCGACCATGTTGCGTCCAATATGCTTCCATAGCAAAGAAGATGTGCATGGGGCCTGGATCGAACTCATGACCTCTCACTTGGCCAGATCAACAAAATGGCCAATGTAACCACTCACCCAGATGGTGTACTCACAGATCATATCTTACAAGAGACAAAGCATAGTTGAGTCACACTACAACGGATCTAGGGGTCATACCTCCACAAGGGGCAGATCATTCCTGATCCGTCGTACAATACTGAACAAGGGGCAAAATCATTCAACAAGAGATGTCCCCGACTTTTTTGCAGTTTTAGCGGGCTCTCTGGGTGTGTCTCTCTAGTTGACAGCGTTCATTTCCCTTGGGTTTGAGGAGTTCTGTGAGAGTGGGTGCTCTCTGGAGATTTAGCCTTTGTGTGTGGAGAGCACAGTCGCAGCAGAAAGATAGACTTGGAGAGGTCTGGAAACTAGAGCTGGAAAATACAGGTTAATTAGATTGAACTGAGTACAGGGCATTTATACTCTCTGGCTGGCTACTCTAGCCCTAGCCTACTGGTCTCCTAGCTTGCTATAGCAAGCTACTTGCTCCTGTATTTGGTGTCGTACTTGCACCTGAACTTGGTGCCCTACTTGCACCTAATGCCTTGTGCGAGAAGTCCCCGGCCGTCGATCGTCGAGATCGACGGTCGATCTTGTCTCTCGGCGAGCCGCCTTGTTGCTCCCGTATGCCTCTTGGCGGTGGGTGTGGTCACCGTGTCGGACACGCCACCGGAGAACTGCGACCGTTGCACGGTCGCAGTCACCGGTTTCACTATCGCCATTGACCGCGTCCGTTGCCAGAGCCGTCCGTCAAAACGACCCCTCGGCGGGTGGCGTCACCATCACGCCACTCGCCGAGAGGGCGATACGCAAGTGCGCGTTGCGTGTTCGGAACGCGCTCGCGAGGTTGCAAGCAAAGCCCCCCCCCCCCCCCCCCCCCCCCCCCCCCCCCCCCCCCCCCAGCAACGGCGTGATCCTCACGTCGTCGCTCGCTTGCTTGCTCCTCCTCCCCTCGCATCCGCGAGCCGTCGGGGTCGAGCCGGACCTCCCAACACATTTCCGAAAAAGCGAGAAAGCGCCCGCATGCCCCCGAAACTTGGACGAAGCCCCGAGTATGCCAGAAAAATCTGGGGCACCTTGTTACAAGTTCCCTAGCTGGCTTTTTCTGTTCCCATGATAATTATGGTTGGGAGGTCGCTAGCCGCAGGATTCATGGATCCGTGTGTTGTGGTCGATGCCATCGATCCTTTCTCCTCCTGCGATCATCCTGGGTAAGTTGTTTTGAATGCCATAAATGATACTCACTTGTCAGATGTCTCGTTGGAGGTCGTAGTGTTTGATAAAACAGAGGTTGTTGGGGGTGATGTGTACACCAGTGATGATCTCGCAGAATCTCCACGTGTTCCCAGCCACGCTTCATTGCTGAGAGAGACGCTGGAGCTTGTACCAAACATCAGACTTCTCGTTCAATCATCTGAATCGTGCAAGCATCGGGTGCGGTAATTTGTTCCAGACGGTTGGTGGTGTTAGCGTGTCTTACCATTGCGGGTTGATCTGCTCCAAGGGTAGCACGCTTGCGGTCGGTGACATGAGACGGACGCCGTTGGCCATTGATGAGGCCTTGCCAGTCTCTTGCTTCTGTTGGATGGTCTTTAGATCAGACGACCAATTTAGTGCCGTGCCACAGAATACCACGGTTGCGAGGTCAATCTTTTTCCATCGTCGCTGACCCCAGCAGTGGTGAAGTACACCTCTAGATTCGTCAGCCACATCCAAACCGTTGGTCCCTTTGAATTTATAGGATGGAATGATTCGAGAGGGGCAGGATGAATCTAGGGTTTTCTTGAGAGTTGGGTATTTCTCTCGACGAGCACCACCTCTCATGTCCTAGCATTGCGAAGAGCCTCCATTGCAACGTTACGTTGTTAGAGAAGATGGATGTTGATCCCCTTGATTGCGAAGATATGGTTTGCCAGCTCCATGTTGATCCGTGCGTGTCATCCGGTGCCACTCGTTGCTCCTGTTTTCACTGTCGAGGCTACTGGCAGGGGCAGCTGGTTTACCGTTGTCAGATCCGCAACCGGATTTGTCGTCAAAGCCATAGGGGTTGATCTTTCTGCTGCATAGCCTGCCACGTCAGTGGTTGCTGCCGCTTTGGGTTTTGTGTGCAGAAGCACTTTCTTCTCCTGCATAGCCAAAATCGTTGTAGACGACTTGTTTCTGGTTGTTGCATGCACTCGCTCGCTTCATGTCATAGTCGCAAATTCTGTGAAGTCTTTGAGAAAATGCGTGGAAGCTTCCTAGCAACACAGCCGTTGACTAGGCGTCAGTGCCTGGTCAGACGGTGACGACAATCACAGGACGTGCACACAACGGCAAGGGTTTGGCTAGGAGACACAAGACAAAGTGTCAGAATGCTTCAATAGCATATGCAGAGAGAGATAACAAATGACACGTCCAAGGCATAAATACCTGCCGCGGCGCACGGCGGGTGTTGCACGCGGCAGTCCAAGAGCTGTCCTAAAACCGGCCCAAAACCACTGTTTTGGCCGTAACCCTGCGCACACATGTCAGAATGCTACGCCGTCTGAACCTAGACGTGCAAAATCAAAAGACGGACGCTACGACTGGTCACATGCATGCATCCATCATCAGAAGGTAGCTATACAATGCAAAAACATGCAAATAGGGCTCAAGGCCAGTCCGCCGAAAGACGCCTGCAAGCTGTAGAAAGGACAACAGAGTGTCCCGGCAGCATCTGGGGATCTGGAACGGTAGTCGGCCAGCTCCAGGCCGATAGTCCACAGCCAGTCGTTGCACCGGTGTCACCAGGGCCTGCCTGAGGGATCTGCACGAGTATGGACACGGCCAAGTGGTCACAGTAAACTGTACTGCCCCAGCATCTGGGGCTCTGGAACGATAGTCGGCCACCGAACACTGTCAACGAAAACGGAGTCCGAGGTACGGCGTGGAGACCACGTACCACACCACTTGCACAGCCGCATGAAGGGCTCTCGCATGTGGAGCCTGCGAGAACTGAGCGAGGAGGTTGATGGAGAATGCAATGTCAGGACGCGTGGTAGTGGCCAGGTACATCAGAGATCCGATGAGACGGAGGTACAAGGTCACGTCCACTGTCTCTCCCAGCTGTGTAAGATCATCCACCTTTAGGGAATCCTGCCCATCGGGTGTGAAAGGTGTGGAAGCGGAGGGGACTGCACCGAGGAGATCGCTAAAGTGCTCCCCCACGACTCGTGCGTATCAAGCCTGATGCAACAACAGTGTCCGATGTCTGCGATCTCACACGATCTCCATACCGAGAAACACCGATGCAGGACCGAGGTCCTTCATCCTGTAGGCAGTCTGCAGGACAGCCTTGGCCTCCTTCACGGCCTCCAGGGACGGAGACGCGATCAGAAGGTCATCTACATAGACCAGGATGGCGGTGAACCGCTCGGGTGTTTGTAGGATGAACAGAGAGGGGTCTGCCTCACTCTATACGTATCCTGCACGAGTCAAAGTGCTGGTGATCTCCCGGTTCCAACACCGCGGAGACTGCTTGAGGCCGTACAAGGACTTGCGCAAGCGCCAGACCTTGTCACCGTCCTCAAAGCCCAGTGGCTGAGCCATGTAAATCTCCTCATCCAGAGAGCCATGGGGGAACCCATTGTTCACATCCATCTGGTGAAGTTCCCAATCATGTTGAGCCCATACACCAAACAGAGCTCGAGCTGAGGTCATGCGGCCGACAGGGGCAAAAGTTTCAGTGTAATCGACTCCCTCAATCTGAGAGTACCCCTTGACGACCAAGCGGGCCTTGTAGCGTTCCAGTGAGCCATCCGGCTTCACCTTCTTGCGAAAGACCCACTTGACTTGAATAGCCTTCCTCCCAAGAGGAAGGTCGACAAGCTCGTAGACTCTGTGCTCTCGGATAGCGCAAAGCTCATCCTCGAAGGTAGCACGCCAAGCGTCAACATCCTGTGATGAGAGAGCCTCCCTCAGTGTGCCCGGGTCGGGTGCCATAGAGGGAGAACTTTGCGTGGCAAGTGCACACGCCTCAGTGCCGGGCCTTACGACCACACGATCAGCTGTTGCATCACAGGTGATATATAACTCGCGAGTGACGAGGTCGTTCCCTATGGGGCACGCTGGATGTACCTCTGTGAGCTCAGTGCAGACACTCAGGCCTAGGGCCTTTGTGCCGGGGTCACCACTCGCGATGCTGCGAGAGGAGCGCCTGAGACCGGGGCTCGACGCTCGCTGAGCTCCGGAATCCAGTGGTCGAAGACGGCCACCGGGTTCACGGGAGTAACCTGAGGTCAAAGGATGCACCTCAGGCTCAGGGACAGATACGACCACAGCTGGTGAGGGCTGAGACGAGGCAGCCGGAGATGCCGTGCGAGGAGATGCGTGTGTGGGGAACAGGGGGCTGGGTGTGACAGCTGGGGCAGGCAAGACTTGACCTGACACTAAGGGAGGAGTACTAGCCAACGTAGGAATGGGAGTGGATGAGGCTGGATCAGATACAGAAAGAGGGGTGCCAGCAGACGCAGATGTTGGTGCAGAAGGAGGCGTGGAAGTCGTGGGAACAGAGGTACCTGTGAGGTTTGAAACAGGCTGGACAGGCGAGATCTCTGGACCAACGGCAATGATCGCCGGATCATCAAGGGCCGGAGACCAAGAGGGGGCTCGAGCGGACACATCCGCTTGATGAGAGATGCTCACTGGCATGCAAGTCTCCCCTATCCGCCGAGAACTCTCACAGGAAGGAACATGGGTGGCAGAGAGCACTGTGATTGAAGTCAAGTCTCCATAGGTGAGAGACTAAAAAAATAGCGCGTCGCGGGACTCAATGATGCGACGACAAGTAGGGTCCCAGAAGTGCCAGGCCTTTGACCGCGGGGAAATGCCTATGAAGACACACAAGCGGCCCCGAGGTGAGACCTTGGACTCCTGCTGGTCCTCGGTGTACCACACGGAGGCCAGGGAGCCCCAGATGCGAGCGAGACGAAGGTCAGCACGGTGTCCAAACCAGAGCTCGTACGGTGTGATATGGTCCGGAAGTGGACCGTCCAGGAGGCAGTTCCAGACCCACGTCATGTAGGCAAAGCCCTCAAAAACGAAAGACTCAGGGAGACCGCACTCAGACCGCATAGCACGAACCGTATCCTCCATGGTGCGGTTCCAGTGCTCGGAAACAGCGTTCTCCTGAGGGGTAGCAAGAGCGGAGACCTTGTGAATAATCCCGTGCTCAGCAAAGAAGGAGTCCATCTCGCTGAGGAACTCGCCGCCGTGATCCGAGCGGAAGGTATGTAGCGTGTGGTAGGACTGACGCTCAGCCATCACTAGCCAGAGTCAAACCGGAAGGGCGGCGTCGCTCTTCTAACGCAGGCTGTAGACCCACCGCATCCGGGTAAAGTCGTCAGTCAGAGTCAGAACATTCCGGCCCCTCTCGGACAGGGACTCGATCAGGAGAGGGTCGAGAAGGTCTGAGTGAACCAGCTTGAGAGGCCCAAGCACTCGGGAACGAGAGTTAGGGTAGGTGTACCGGTGCATCTTCCCCTGAACGCAAAAAAGACAGTCATTCTTGGGTGGCTTCTCGAAAGAAGCCACGTCAAGATCGAGAGCAGGCTGTGTCCGAATGAGCTTCGACATAGTGTCAGAGCTATCGTGACACAGACGGCAATGAAGCAACCTCTGGTGTTCTGGAGATAGAACACCAGTGACAAAGACACGACCGGAGGAAGAGGTAGAGGAAGACCAAGGGGAGGAGGGCCGAGCGATGCGATACAGATCATCTATGAATGGAGCACGCCAGACGACACTACGGGTGTCAATAGCAGTCACAGTCGCTGAGTCAGCGGTATGCTCCATGGATTGACCCATCAAGGTGCAGGCATGCACAGAAAGCAAGCTGAGCTCAAGATCAGGCACAAACAACACGTCGGAAAGGTACAAGGGGCCAGACGGATCGTCGAAGCATACAACCCCAACACCATGGACTGGCAAGGAATGACCAGACCCTGTACGAACGGAACGGACAGACGTGACAGAACCGAGAACAACAAAGTCACTACGACGACACGTCATGTGATGGGTGGCACCAGAATGAATGATCCAAGTGCCAGTGGAGTCACGGCTGGTGGACGTCACTGTACAATGAGCAATGGAACACTCGGCATCAGAGGGACACTGAGCCGTCAGTGGGGAGGAACGACGCACAACACAAAGATGAGACTCATGAATCCACTCGGTGTAGTCAGGCCCATCATCCTCACACGCAGACTGTGCTCCCCCACACGCGTCGTCAGGAGCCACAGGAACGGACGAACAAGTAGTCTGTGAACCACCCGACGATGACAACACACTCACACCTCCCTGAAAGCGGAGCACCAGGAGGTGGCGAAGCTCGACGATGGTGCGGTCGCGCGGGTCCGGAGCGCTGCTGCTCGCCGGTGAGGAGGCAGGAACAGCTGCAGTCGTGGCCGCCGTGCGTCCGGAGGAGGGTGCGGGTGACGTGCCAGACGTGGAACGGAGAGCATGAGCAGCCTGGACCCCACGAGTGATCCACGCCCAGGCAAGTGGCTACTGGCACTCGGTGTAGCGATGGGCGCCCCCACAGTTGTAGCAGTGCACAGAACGACCACTGCTACCATTGGATGACAACTGCTGCTGACCTGATCCACGCTTCCTATTCTTCTTCTTCCCCTGGGCGGCTACTGCAATGCCTTGTGTCTGCGTGGGTGTAGACAGGGTCGAAGAGGAAGAGGAAGATAAGGAAGTGATGGAGGAGGAAGAGGGAGACTGCAGGAGGGAAGATGGTGGTAATGCGATGGCTGCTGCAGCGAGGGAAGCCTCCTCATGGGCTACGGCTGCCTCGCGGGCTGAGGTCACCTGAAGGAAGAGCTGATGCACCCAAGGAAGCAGCTGTAGAGTGGCTGAGAAGGGCTCGAGGACCGCGTCGTTGTACCGTGTGAAGATGTCGGTGTACTCGAGGCGAACTCCGAGCATAATCGTGCAAAGCGCCCATAGTTGTGTGCCCCCTGAGGTCCCCAAGCGCGTGTAGATGCGCATGGCGTGTCGCCAGTAATCCGCTGCAGGCTCAGCACACCCCTGACGGAGCAAATGGAAAGCACGAATGTGTGATGCACGAGTGGCGTGTGTCTCTGCGGCCAGCAGGGATAAGGCCAGATCCCAACCTCCACGGGGATCGGCGCCGGTGCCTGTGCCAGCCTCGCCAAGGAAGGGGCGGAAGTCGACGACGGTCTCACGTGGCATGGCGTAGAGGAGTCTGTGCATGGCCCGGGCTGCTATCAGTACCTGTGCTGGGTCTGTAGTCTGGTACAAGCTGTGGTGGTAAGGCCACACTCCCTCAGAAGTAGCCCACACCTGAAACAGGATCTCCCAGCAGTCAAAGTCATCCTCACTGATGTACCGTGGAGGTGGTGCCTCAAAATCCTTGGGCTGCCGCTCCGTGGGGACACCAACCACAGGCTGAGTGGGACGAGAGACGGGAAAGACTCCTGGAAGAGGATGGTCACCGGGGTAGTCAGGTGACGATCGTATCGGGGAAAATGGAAGAGATCGGGTGCCCGTCTGCAGCTGACGGAGGCGCTCCTGAAGAACTCGAATCTCCTGAGCCAGGGAATCATCCGTAATGCCTGGCATGAGTAGCTCATCATCAAGGGGATCAGCAGGTGGTGGGACAGGTGGAGCACCTGTCACGGGTGCCTGAGCCGACCGCTGGGTAGAGACCGCGACGCCGGCAGGTCCCTCAGAAGCCTGCTGAGGAGTCGTGGACTGAGCACGCACAAGCTCAGTCAGCGTGCGGATAGCGTCAGTCTGCTCTCTCTGGAGGCGACGCATCTCATCTTACTGGCTTCGCAGGTCCTCAATGACCTGCGAGCGTGGACTCAGTATACCAGACAAAGAGGAGGAGGGGTCGCCTGGTCCCTTCTCCTTGTTGTCAGACAGGCTCATGTCGCCGCTCAGTATGGGGTGACAGGTCAAGTTTGTCGGATTTCAAAATCGTCAGCGTTTCTCGAGGAGTTCAGACGCTGGCAACTTTTGACTGTCAGGCCAAAAAATTGGCTAAGTATGGTGCTGATGTCAGCAAGTGGTTGCTGACATCAGCACAATCTGATGACGTCAGCAAACAAAACTGCTGACGTCTTTCTCGTGACTCTTCGCGAGCGTGCAGCCGCTCCGCGGCTACTGCGTGGAAGCTGAGCGGAAGCTGCGTAGTGGCTTCCGCTCAGCTACTGCTGCAGCTGTGCTATCACCTGCAGTAGCAGTTGTGTAGCTGTGTATGTAGCGGTGGCAGCAGCGGCTGCGCTGCTGCTGCTGCTGCGCGCTGCGGCTGCTGCTCGCTGCCGCCGCCGCGCACTGCTGCTACAGCCACTGCTGTGCTGCTACTGCTGCTGCTGCCGGTGTTGCCCTGCTGTTGCCGCCGCGGCTGCCGCTGCTGCTGCTGCTGCGCTGCTGTTGCCGCCGCTGCTACTGCACTGCTGCTGCCGCCGCTGCTGTTGCGCTGCTGCTGCCGCCGCTGCTGCTGTGCTGCTGCTGCCGCCGCTGCTGCTGCGCTGCTACTGCCGCCGCTCTTGCTGCTGCCACTACGGCTGTGGATGGCGGCTGCGCTCACTGCAGCCGCCACGCACCACTGTTGTTGCTGCTGCACTACTACTGCTGCCTCTGTTGCTGCTGCTCGCACGGTGGCAACAACGATGCTGCGATCTCACGTGGTGCGTGAGGGCTGCGTCGACGGCAACCGGCTATCTGCGACAGGCCCCAAGGAATCTGCTGCAGCGATGACTCTCACTGCTGCTACTCTGTTGCGTCTCTGCTGCGCAGCTCAGTGAGAACTGTCTCACTGCTCTGATACCATGAGAAAATGCTTGGAAGCTTCCTAGCAACACAGCCGCTGACTAGGCGTCAGTGCCTGGTCAGACGGTGACGACAGTCACAGGTCGTGCACACAACGGCAAGGGTTTGGCTAGGAGACACAAGACAAAGTGTCAGAATGCTTCAATAGCATATCCAGAGAGAGATAACAAATGACAAGTCCAAGGCATAGATACCTGCCGCGGCTCACGGCGGGTGGCGCACGCGGCAGTCCAAGAGCTGTCCTAAAACCGGCCCAAAACCACTGTTTTGGTCGTAACTCTGCGCACACATGTCAGAATGCTACGCCGTCTGAACCTAGACGTGCAGAATCAAAAGACGGACGCTACGATTGGTCACATGCATGCATCCATCATCAGACGGTGGACATACAATGCAAAAACATGCAAATAGGGCTCATGGCCAGTCCGCCCAAAGACACCTGCAAGTTGTAGAAAGGATAGTAGAGAGTCCCGGCAGCATCTGGGGATCTGGAACGGTAGTCGGCCATCTCCAGGCTGGTAGTCCGCCGCCAGTCGTCGCACCGGTGTCACCAGGGCCCGCCTCAGGGATCTGCACGAGTATGGACACGGCTGAGTGGTCACAGTAAACTGTACACGAACGTCACAAATCACAACAGTCTTGACGTGCAAGATGTGCTGACTGCTTGTGGAAGGTAGTCCTCTAGATGGATGTAGTAGTCGGATGCCTCTCCAACACCGCTGGGATCTATTGTCAAGTGTCATAACGAACGGTGAAAATGCCGATTACACCCTTTTTTCTCACCCTTGAATCTCATCCGCCCCTCCGTCGGAACAATAAGCCTCATCCGCCCCTCCGTCAGAACGATAAGCCCCATTCGCCCCTCTATCGGAGCGATAAGCCTGATCCACCCCTCCATCGGAGCAATAAGCCTGATCCGCCCCTCCGCCAGCACGATAAGCCTCATTTGCTCCCACCCAAGAACAATAAGCCCCATGTACCCCTCGAGCAGGTTTCGATGTACAACCGTTGAAAATGACGGAGAAGCAAGCCTAATGTACCCATGCTTTGTGATGTGACGCAACACGACCAGCGGAGCGGAACCTTACCCTAGACACCTGCTACCGAACGTAAATGCTTGGGTCTGCGTACAGGCTCGGCATGGTACCGTCCCGACACCTGCGCCTCCCTGCTTCGGTGTGCGGTCAGTCACATATGACGACTGATGCTTTTCAAATACACTGTCCATAGTCGTGTCATTTGCAATGTCAAGCCCGTACGTATGCTCTGCGTATATGACTGGTTTCATCACATTCAACTACTTCCTTCTCCTGTACTCATGAGTACAATGAGCAAACCCTCTTGCGACATGTCCAATGTTCAAGAAACGTATCCTCTGGCACTGTTGCAGCGCTGGAGTGGCCATCAAGAACCAATGCACGGTCCTTGGGGAGCCGTGATAATCTCCCCCCGCCCATGGATCACGGAACTGTGGTGGCGGAGTGGGCAAAGATAAAGCGCGCATGGGACATCATGAACCCAAATACACCCAAGGACCCACACATCATGTGTTGGTGGCTGGGCATGAAAGCACCCCATGCTCGCCCGTTGTTGTGTCCACCCAATTGGGCGCCATGGATCTCGGTGTGGCCACTTCCATGTTCGCGGTTGTGATAAACGTCATCTTTTACCTCATGTCTTGAGTGATATTCAAAACCATATGCAGGGCAATGTGGAATGAAGTTTTTGCACGAACATAAACAACGTACCACCCTTTTCCTGATTATTAGTGTGCATTTAAGCAACTATATGTCCTCTACTTTAGGGTACTTCTGAATGTAGTAATGACAATCATAGCAGTCAAATGAGGACATTTCATACGCACAATTGCACTGTTTTACTGGATAAATTGGGCTCAACTGTTTTCAATTCTCATGTTCAATATGTCCCCCTCATTGTTATTATAGTCAGGAACATAAAAACTGAAAGGTCACCTATTCAGCGTACATATGGTCAGGATGTCCAGCAATGTAGCATCCAGACTAGGACACTTCATGAAGAATGTACCAATGAGATCATTTGTTGCTTCTTGAAGAAATGATGTACTTATTTCCCACGAGGTGGTTGTGCAGGCTATAACGGACAGTCTCATGTGCTGTTTTATGAAGTGTTTTGTCAAGGTTATCCTTCACAAAGGTTGACAAGTATTTCTGCTATTCTTATGATGTTCAAAGTGAGGCATTTTTCTTAACGCTATGAACAGTGTTTCTGCCTGTAGTATTACCTTATCAACATTCATAAGTACAATTCACCTACTTTTGGCACTACTTGTTAATGAAGTTGGCACCTCAAATGACCAAATATACACAAGGGACTTGGCTTGAGTACAATGAATTATGGAAATGTCAAAGACTAAACACCGCACACAGTGAACGTGGGGTATGTGATATCCTCGAAGAGTTCACAACTCAATCCCCGGAGAAAGTGAAGAATGTCACAGACAGGACACAGCTGCTCCCATGGCTGACAGTTTTCAGCATCGTAGAATACCTCAGACTGCGTGTCTGAATGTTGGCCACCACGTCTGCTTCTCGGAACATGCACACCACTGGCCCCCGTCCCCACATGCAATGAACTACTGTGTCTAAGCCTAACCCTGACCTTCTGCCTAACCCAAAAACCCCCTCTCCGGGTGAACTGTGAGCCGCCTCTCACTATGGTTTGCTCAATCTCCAAAGTCCAGCATACTTCATCCTCCACATGAAGAAAACCAAGTATTAGTCATAACAAGCTCATGAGGCAAGTTGCATGAAAGTGTCTATAAGAGGGCACGAGGACAAAAAAAACAAGCACGTACCACACTCTGCCTCCTCTGGCTCTTCCACATACATCTCCTGCCACTCTCTCTCCTCCTCATCCAACTGCTGGATGTGCTCATCCTGCGTCACTGTCTCACCATCATCACCAACAGGAGTGGAGTATGTACCAGAGTCATCACTTTCAGCACCAACACCGTCATCATCCTCTTCATCCCGGGGCGGAGCCTCAGGATCAAACTCCATGTCACCAATGGCATGCGCTGCAACTGGAGCATCCACAGCTGTGGAGGCAGTTGCACGTGCCTCCAAGGCTGCTGCGGCCTGTGCAGCAGCAGCCTCTAGACCTCCATCATACCCCCTTCCTGCAGTCTGTGCAGGGCTGGGAGCAGGCTGGTTTTTGCAGCGTGTCCTGGTGTGGCCTTTTTGCTCACACCGTGGGTAAATGAAGCTTTTCTTGCGTAGGGTCTCACGGTCTTTCCTTGCACTGCGCGGGCGTCCCTTCCCTCGCCTTGGTCCCGGTTGCAGCCACAGTGGTTCGACGGGCTGAATGTCCTTCACCACTGGAGAGGGGATGGGGTTGTTGTATCCCTGTCGGAACGCCATGCGCGTGAGTCCAGGGTCGACAAGGTTCTCTGCGCTGATGCACTTCACGAGCAAGAAAGTGCATGCATGATGACATGGCGTTCCAAACTCCTTCCACCGGCCACAGCTGCAAGTTTTCTCAAGGAGGTCAACCTGTCGGGGATTGTTCGTTGGACCATCCACTGTTGCGGTGCTTGGGCCGTCCTCAGTCACAGTATACTCATGTGCCACTACTAGGTAGTTGAGTAGTTGGTCGGCTTGGGCAGGGTCCAAGGAGGTCTGCACAACTTCAGCCTGGGCACACCGAGCACAAAACATGTGCTGCACAAAGGGCAGGATGCTGACAAAACAGTAGTATGGATACATCTTGCGGTGCGCTGTGATGCGTGCGTTCCAGCTCTCTGCTGCATTGGAGGTAGTGTGGCCCCCCTGCCTAGAGGGCAGTGGAGACATGTCCATTTCTCTAGAGGTACACCCCCGACCACAGTCCCATCCTCACCTGGCTTGCCAAAGAGATGTGCGTAGGCAGATGCACTCACTTGCCGCAGGTGGGTGGTTGCCTTTTGCCACAGGTCGACATTCAGCGCATGCGCACACTTCCATGCCCAGTGTGCGGCTTTCTTCCCGTAGGAAATGCGGACATTCTTGCGCAAGTGCCATGCACAGTAGGTGTGTGTAGCACCACTTAGATACTTCTTCACCGCTTTCTCCAGACCCTTCTCCCTGTCTGTGATTATGCACGTCCTGGGCAGAGCAGCAGTGGGATATGCAAGGGCAACCTGTGCGCAAAAAAAAGTTCCAGCTCTCCTCATCCTCGGTCGGTGGCAATGCCCACGCCATGGGCACTACGTGGTCATTGGCGTAAAAACATTGGGCAAGCAACAGAGTTTGCTTATGCCCGTTTTTCAGAAAAGTTGCATCCATGGTCAAAATGCGGCGACTGTGTTGGAAGCCGATCCTGGCAGCTCCTAGAACAATGAATGCCCACAAAAATGCACCATTCTTTTCCTTGTGCACGACCGCATGGGTGCCTGGGTCAACACGTCTCAGTTGTGCGCACGAAGTGGATATACACATGTCAATTGACATGAAACATACACGACCACGCAATTGTTCAAGTTTTCAAGCGTCCACGTGTCCGTTCTCTTGCCCATCAAGTTTTCTTGGGCCTGTGTCTTTGCGCGGTAGAGCATGTTGTTGGAGATGTCGATGCCGGTCCGTTCGTGGAGTACCTACCGCAGGGTGGCTATTGACGCTATGGGGTCGCGCTGTAGTGCCTCGCCTATTTTGCGGGCCACCCAGCCCTTCTGGCGGGCCGGATTACCACGGCCAATCTTGGGGATGCACTTGTGTCCGTCGGCGTAGTGAGACACAGTGACGGCACCAAACTTGCTTGTCACACAAGCGCGCCGGAGCAAGGTACACCCCTTGTTCTTTGCCTCGGCGCACGTCACGTGGAATCTGGCAGGCTCACTGCACACCCACTTCAGTCCAAAGCGGTTGTCAACCGTGTAGTCATCCACAAACGCACAGGCGGCATCCATGTTGTCGAAGAGCATACCCTCTGCCAGCTCCTTTGGCATCCCCTTCTGCTTCTTTGGGCTGTGGCATGGTTCATCGTCCGAATCACCTGTCCATGAAAGCATAGCAGAAAATGACATGGGAAAGAACAGACAATGTAGTCCAGGCAAAACCAAGAAGAGGAACCTAAACTTCCATCCGCGCTGTCTCCGTCTTCCTAAAAAAAGCAGACACAGGATGCATCATGGGAACAAAGTGAGCATTACCAAGGTGGCCAAGTGGCACGGACAGGACGCGACGGTGCCCCATGCTAAACCTAACCGGTCCTGCTTCCCGGACATCGGGGGACCTGGGAGCACCAGTCATAGTTCCAATCCCGAGTCAACCAAAACATCAGGGTGGTTCATCTGGGAGTTGCGTCTGTGGGAGGGCGTCCCAATCGTCCAACCGCCGGGACCACCAATCATCGTTCCAATCCTGAGTCAACCAAAACATAACATCTTCAAACACGCCTGATGGGTTTTTCGGCGGTGGATTATCGGGGTACCACCGCGGTGCAGGTCCCTGAGCAGACCGAGGAGCGTTCTTGTGAGGACCTGGTTGCATGGCAACGAGCCACGCGTGTTCTTGGGAAGCCATCTGAAATGGTGGGTATTTAGTCCACAAAATAGCATCCTATTTATCCAATGTAGCCTCCTGATTAGGCTTACCGGCGTCCTCTACGACTTGGTCATCCACCATTCCGGATCCACGAAGGATGCAATAGCAGAAATAACATCGTTAGAGGGAGCGGTGACGGCGTCAACGACGACGACGCAAGACTGAATGACACTGGATGAACCTCCAGAGGTACCTTGCTGAAACATGTGGTGCAAGTGGTGGACAATCCGAGGATAGGTGTACACATAGGATAAGGGCACTGTTCACCGATACCCCTCTTGATGCACATACTCTACCACTGTAGTGCATGTCATCCACAGTCCGGCTGCAACTAATGTTACACCATGCTTTTGGGTACCCAACGGCATGCCCATAGCCACCGGCGGTTGAAAGGATGTGAAAACGACATGTGCTCGGCAGCTTGTCATGGCGTGCCGCTGAAGTTGCAACACGGACAGCTGTCGAATGGTCCAGCGACGCAATGTAGTTGGCTCGCTTATCGCTTGCTGCGCTTGCCATACAGCTGTTAGGCGCGCCATGACGTTTGGATGCCAGTGCATGAACCTTGCCAGCTCAGGGCCAAGGATGCCGCAGGGAGTGTTTCGATGTGACGAGGAAATTACATGTACTGGTAAGACGGCCATGCAGACGTGCGGTGTGTGGATTGACGGAAACCCGGACTCGTTGCAATATGTTGAGAATGAAAGCATACCCCCAGTAAACGAGCACATGAAGAACGTTGAACCGCACATTCGTGTACCAAAACATTGTCATTGTCGACTTCATACTAAACCATAAGTACCGAGTACATGCATGCCGCATGGTTGTACAAAATGAGGACCAAATTATGGGAAAAGTGAAACAATAATACAAGGACACCCTTCTCCGGTAGAAAAATGAACCGTATACCGTCACATTACGACTCCGATAATTGCAAGGGGTATATGGGGCTTATTGTTCATGGGTAGGGGCGAATGAGGCTTATCGTGCTGGCGGAGGGACGGATCAGGCTTATCGCTCCGACGGAGGGACGGATCAGGCCTATCGCGTTGACGGAGGGGCAAATGGGGCATATCATTCCGACGGAGGGGTGGATGAGGCTTATCGCTCCGACATAGGGGCGGATGGGATTTATTGTGCGAAACTTGGGGTACATAGTCACTCCGCCCCATGCCAAAAGGAGCACAGATGCTGAACAGGTCAAATTTGTGAGGAAGAGGACGATAAAGAATTTGGGACACTTGAGCAATCTATAACTAGCGGTAAGTGTACTTCAATGAAAAGTGTTGAAATGTTTGAACATATATAAACAAGTGTCGAGTTACGAATGAGGTTTAGTCGGTGTCGTTGGGTCGATCGTCCAACGACGCGTGTGGGGTTGTGTCGTGAGTGGTCAGATTCAAGAAGCTCCGCCGAGAAGTCGGGGGGCTTTGAGGATCGACGTTGATGATGCAAGATGCATCTTTAAAAGTCAAGATATGCCTTGGTGTGTGAAGATGTCGACCAAAAGTTTGTGATACTTTTGTCCTAGATTCTTGAAAGTGGTCAGTGTTGTCAGAAAGTGCAAGAAGGTTTGCTGGAGGGCGAGGGCAGTTGGTTGAATTATCCCTGACCGTTGGAGTGAAAATCAAGGTCTCGACATGCTGTGGGATTTTTGTGTAATGAAAGAAATGCCCACTCGGGAAAATTAGGGACTCGTGTACATCTGGTGCGTAACAGCCCTACAGCCGGAGTGTTTGTAACGAGGTACTCCGTCGAGTACATGGTCATTTTGTAGACGTTTCCATTTCTATGACTTCAATGGCATCTCTTAATGTAAAAATGTTGGTTCTATAGAGAACGGTGAAAATGCCGATTACCCCCTGTTTTGTCACCCTTGACCCTCATGTATCCCTCGGTCGGAACAGTAAGCCCCATCCGCCCCTCCGTCGGAATGATAAGCCCCATCTGCCCCTCCGCCAGAACGATAAGCCCCATCCGCCCCTCCGGCATAGATATAAGCCTTATCCGCCCCTATGCCAGCATGATAAGCCTCATTTGCCCCTACCCCTGAACAATAAGCCCCATATACCCCTTGATCGGCGTTCGATGAGGAACCGTTAAAAATGACAGAAAATAAGCCTAATGTACCCATGGTTTGTGATGTGACGCAACATGACCAGCGGAACAGAACCTTACCCTAGACACCTGTTGCCGAATTTTAATGTTCCGTCTGCGTAGAGGTTTGGCATGGTAACATAGACACACGCGCCTCCCTGCTTGGGTGTGCGGTCGGCCGTACATGACAACTGACACTTTTCAAATACACGACCCGGTATGGGACATAATCGTTTTGTTTGTGAGCTCAAACCCATAGGTATGCTCAGCATATTTAACGGTTTACATTGAATTCGACTTCCTCCTCCTTCCCCTACTCGCGAGTACATAGAGCAAACCCTCTTTCGACATGTCCCATGTTCAAGATACGTGTCCTCTGCCACTGTTGCAGTACTGGGCTAGCCATCCAGAACCGCTGCACGGTCCTTGGGGAACCATGACATCTCCCCTCCCCCCTCCCATGGATCACGGAACTGCGGTGGCCGAGTGGGCAAACATAAAGCGCGCATGGGACATCGTGAACCCAAAAACACCTGCCGACCCATACACCATGTGTTGGCAGTTGGGCATGCGGGCAACCCATGCCCGGCCGTTGTACTGTCCACCTAATTGGGCACCATGAACGTCGGTGTGGCCAATTCCATGTTCGCGGTTGGGACAATCGTCATCGTATAGCTAGTTCTTATGTATTGTACATAACTATTTGCCAGGCACTTTGAGATGAAGTATCTTCACGTGAAATGAACAGTATACCACCCTCATTGAAGTTATTAGTCCGCAATAAAGAAACTGTATTTCCACTTATTTAGGGTTTTTATGGACAAAGCAATGACCAATATAGCAGCCAAAACAGGACTCTTCATGGGCAAAACTGCTCAGAATTGCCGGGAATTTTGGGCTCAAGGTCTCTCACATAAATGATGAATATGTCACACTCATTGTCATTATAGACCCCTTGAAAAAGGAGTGAATGTCCACTTCTTCAGCGTACATGTGGACAAAGTACTGACCAATGTAGCAGCTAGAATACAACAGTTCATGACCAATGTTGGAGCGACAAGAATTGTGAGTGCATGTCATCATCATCTGTTTAGTTGGTTTAGGGTGGTTGTAGAGGCTGTAACAGATAGCACCCTATGCTGTTTTATGAAGTGGCTTGTGAAAGTTTTCCTATACATCAGATTCAAAGTAGAACTGCTATTTTTATGATGCACAAAGTGATACGTAACTGTCAACATAAGGAACAGTCAATATCCCTGTATTGTGTTCTTCCTCAACATCACTTACTCTGATGAACCTTTCTTTGGCAGCACTTGTTAATCATCATGGCAAGAGAAAGGACGTAATGTGCAAAGGGAAACAGGCTTGGGATCACTCCATTATGCAAATGTCAATGACTTAAAACTACACACACTGAATGTGGGATACGTGATCTCCTCGAACACTTCACGACTCAACCCTCGGAGAAAGTGAACAATGTCACACATAGGAAACAGTTTCTCCCACGGTTGACAGTGTTCAGCATCGTAGAATAGCTCTGACTAGCTGTCTGAATGTTGTCCGCCATGTTTGCTTCTTGAATCATGCACACCCCTGCCCCCCCTCCCCACATGCAATGAACTACTGTACCTCAGCCTAACCCTAAGCTTCTGCCTAACCCGAAACCCCCCTTTTGTGCTGAACTGTGAGCCACCTGACTGAATGGTTTGTTCAATCTCCATTGTCTAGCACAGTTCATCCTGCACATGAACAATACATTGTGTTAGTGATGCAACGCATAGGAGGTATGCTTCATGTCAGTTCGCAAACGGAAGGCACAACAACAAATCAAATACACTAAACTCACTCTGCCTCCTTTGGCTCTTCCTTGTATGTCTCTTGCCACTCTCTCTCCTCCTCATCTAACTGATGGGTGTACTCATCCTGTGTCACTGTCTCACCATTACTACCAAGAGGGGAGTATGCACCAGAGTCATCACTTTTATCACCATCATCCTCATCATCCTCGCCATCCCGAGGCAGAGCCTTGGAGTCGTACTTCACGTCACCACTGGCATACGCTGCAAGTGGAGCATCCACACTCATGGAGGCATTTGCACGTGCCTCCAAGGCATCTGCAGCCTGTGCTGTAGCCGCCTCTAGACCTCCATCATACCCCCTTTCTGTAGCCTGTGCAGGGCTTGGAGCAGGCGGGTTTTTGCAACGTGTCTTTGTATGCCCCTTTTACCCACACCGTGGGTAAATGAAGTATTCTTCTGCGCAAGGTCTCACGGTCTTTCTGTGCGCTACGAGGGTGGCCATTCTTATGCCTAGGTCCTGGTTGCAGCCATAGGGGTTCGACTCGCCGTATTTTCTTCACCACTGGAGAGGGGAGGGGGTTGTTCTGTGCCCGACGGAACGCCATGTGGGTGAGTCCAGGGTCAGCCAGGTTCTCTGCGTTGATGCGCTTGGTTAGAAAAAAGGCATGCTGAAAAGACAGTCCAAACTCCTTCCACCGGCCATAGCTACAAGTCTTCTGGAGCAAATCAACCTGGCGCGCATTGTTTGTTGGACCCTCCACTGTTGCCGTGTTGGGGCCCTCCTCCGTCACGGTGTACTCACGTGCCACTGCGAGACAATGGAGTATTCGGTTGGCTTGGGCAGGGGCCAAGGACGTCTGCACACCTTCAGCCTGGGCACGCGAGTAGGGAACATGCACTGTACAAAGGGGTAGATGCTGACAAAACAGTAGTACGGATAGAGCTTGCCGTGTGCTGTGAAGCGTGCATTCAAGCTCTCTGCTGCGTTCGAGGCAGTGTGGCCTCCTCTGCGCAGAGGGCAGTGGAGGCGTGTCCACTTCTCCAGAGGTACCCCCCCACCACACTCTCCTCCTCCCCTTGCCTTCCAAACACATGCATGCGCATAGGCACTCACTTGGCGCAGGTGTGTGGTAGCCTTCTGCCATTTCTCATCATTGAGCGCATGTGCACACTTCCATGCCCAGTGTGCGGCCTTCTTCCTGTAGGCAGTGCGGACGTTCTCGTGCAAGTAACATGTACAGTAGGTGTGTGTCGCACCATTTAGGTACTTCTGTAGCGCTTTCTCCAAGCCCTCCTCTCTGTCTTTGATGATGCAAGTACCGGAATGTGCAGCAGTGGGGTAAGCAAGGGCTAGCTGAGCGTAAAAAATTCCATCCCTTCTCATCCTCCATCGGTGCAAGTGCCCATGCCATGGGTACTACGTGGTTGTTGGCATAAAAAAATTGGACAAGCAACAGAACCTACTTTGTGTCTGTTTTTGAGAAATTTTGCATCCATCGTCAAAATCCAGCGACTGTGTTGAAAGCCGTTTCTGGAGACACCTGGAGCGACAAAATTCCACAAGAAGGCACTGTTTTTGTCTTTGTGTGTGACAGCGTGTGTACCTGGGTCCACGCGTTTCAGCTGCACGTAGCACGTGGATATACATATGTGAATACACATAAAAGGTGCCTCAGATGCAAACTACAATGGCTTAAAATCATACATCTGTACACACCTCGTCGACGTCCAATGGAAGGAGGCTCCACGTGTCAGTCTCCTTGCCCATAAAATTTTCTTGGGCGCGTGTCTTGGCTCGGTAGAGCGTGCTGTTGGAAATGTTCACAACGGTCCGTTTGTGGAGTACCTACCGCAGGGTGGCTGTTGAAGTTGTGGGTTCACGCTACAGGACCTCTGATGTTTTGTGGGCCACCCACCCCTTCTACCGCGCCGGATTGCCGCGGCCAATGGTAGGGACACACTTGTGTCCGTCGGCGTAGTGGGACACGGTCACGTGTCCAAACTTGCTTGTAACACAAGCCCGGAGGAGCCAGGTACAACCCTTGTTCTTTGCCTTGGTGCACATCACGTGGAACCTGGCAAGCTCACAGCGCACCCACTTGTGACCGAAGCGGTTGTCAAATGCATAGTCCTCCAAAAACGCCCGAGCGGCGTCCATGTTGTCGAAGAACATGCCCTCCGCCGGCTCCTTCGGCATCCCCTTCTGCTTCTTCGGGCTGTGACATGGTTCGTCATCAGAGTCTCCTGTCCATGATAGAATAGCATAACATGACAGACAAAAAGGGGTGTTTACAATACTGTTCTTGTAACAGTGGGATGGACAAAAAGTGAGCATTGCCGAGGTGGCCATGTGAGACGGACAGGACGCGATGGCGCTCCATGCTAAACCTATCCGGTCCGGCTTCCCGGACATCGTGGGACCTGGGAGCACCGGGTGGTTCATCCTGGAGTTGGTTCTGTGGGAGGGCGTCAGCCTCGTCCAACTGCCGGGCCCACCAGTCATCTCCCGAATCTCGAGTGAACCAAAACATCACATCGTCTAATGCGCCTGATGGGTCGGTTATCGGGGTTATCGGGGTACCACCGCGGTGCAGGAGCCTGAGCGGGCCGAGGAGCGTTCTCGTCAGGACTTGGTTGCGTGGCAACATGCCACGTGTGGTCTTGGGAAGCCATCCAAAACAGAGGGTACTTTGACCACAATCACCTCGCTATTTATCCCATCTGCCCTGCACATCAGGCTTAACCCTCTGCTCTATGACTTGGTCTTCCACCATCCCGGAGTCACAAGGGAGCCAGCTGCAGAAGCAACATGGTTGAAGGAAGCGGTGACGGCGTCAACGACGACTGTGCGAGACTGAATGACACTGGATCAAACTCAAAGGCACCCTGCCGGAAAATCGTGTGTTCCTGGCGGACCATCCGAGGCTAGGTTGACACGTAGGATCTAGGGCACTATCTGCCGATACGTTCCTTCTTGCACATGGTATGTTACTGTGCATGAGTATGTCATCCGGCAGCAACGAATACTACACCATGCTTTCTGGTACCCTCCAGCATGCCCATGGATGTGACAGAAATATGTGAACAGCAGTTCTTCATGGGGTGCTGCAGAAGTTGCAACACGGACACCTGTCGTAGCGTGCAACGGCGAACTCTAACTGGCCCGCTTACCACTTGTTGAGCTGGCCAGACAGCTCTTATGCTCGGGAACACGTTTGGATGCTAGTGCATGAACTATGCCAGCTCACGGCCTAGGTTTGCCTTGGGGTTGTTTCAATGTGACGAGGTTAATGCATACTCTGTTAAGACGACCATGCAGACATGAGGTCTGTTGAATGACGGAAACCCGATGTAACTGAAACATGTTATGATATAAAGCATACCCCCATTGAAAGAGGACAAGAAGTACGCTGAACCACACATTTTAAAGTACCGAAGTTATGTAATTGTTGCCATCATAGTGAAACGTAGGACTCGAGTACTTGCATGACGCGTGCTTGTACAAAATGAAGAGCAAATCATCTGGAAAGTGAAATAATAATACCAGGTCACCCTTATTCAGCAGAAAATGAACGATTTACTGTCACATAACGAGTTCCACATTTCCGAGGGGTACATGGGGCTCATTGTACAGGGGTAGAGGTGAATGAGGCTTATCGTGCTGGCGGAGGGACGGATCAGGCTTATCGCTCCGACGGAGGGGCGAATGGGGCTTATCCTTCTAGAGGAGGGGTCGATAGGGCTTATCGTTCCGACGGAGGGGCGTATGGGGCTTATTGTTCCGACCGAGGGGCAGATGGGGATTATTGTCCAAAACTAGGGGTACATAGTCACTCCGCCCTATAGAGAATTCTGATGACATAAACGAGGCCTTCGTTTAAGTTGTGGAGGGGGGGTTACGCCAAGCAGAACGTGGGTGGTTCACATGGATGACGTTTGGGAAAAAAGATGATTTGTGTGTTTGGAAAAAATGGACAATTTGTATTAAGAAATAAGTGTTTTTTATGAAAAGTGTCGAGTGCGTCGAGCACATATATACAAGGCAAAGAATGAGAATGAGACATAAGTCGGGTCATGGGCATTCCCGCTGAGTGACGCATGTGAGGTTGCATCGTGAACGACAGATTGGAGAAGCTCCGCCAAGAATTCGGGGGGCTTCAAGAACATTGAGGCGCTTCTTTAAAAAAACTCCAGCGTCAGTGAGAAGTTGACCAAAAAAATATTGAAACATCGACATGGTTCTCGACACTTCAATCGACCACTCTGGAAAGTGGTTGAAGTTGTGAGAAAATTATGGAATGGAACAGTGGAGGTCGGAGTAGTTGGCCAAAATGCCCTCAACCTAACGGGGTAGAAATCCTGAAGTCGTTGCGTGGTGGGCCATGAATGTAATGACAGATATACCCACTCGCAAGTTCTAGGGATTCATGGACGTCAGGGTCGTAACACTTCCCCTCTATTTAGCTACAACTTCCCGGCACGCTCGCAGACGTAGGCCGCGGATAAAGTAGCCATTGATCAGATGATTGAAATCTTGGAGGTTGTTGTAGGGCTCCTAGCTGTTGTCCATGTCGTACCCTTGCGACTTGACCAGATAGTTGTCTGTTTCTCCACGGTGTCAATGTCCGAGTATATCTTGTACCCCCCTCCACTTGTACAAGTCGTGGAGGTGTGGCGTCTCTGCCAGGGAAGCTCGTACTCGGGTTGCAGCAGTGCTTGAGCTTGCTGATGTGGAAGACATGGTGAATCACCATGTTGTCGGGGAGACAAAATCTAGGGTCGACTGGGGTTTGCGTTCGCTCGATCTCAAACGGTCTTAACCAGCGGGATTTGAGCTTTTCAAATTCCTGTCCTCAATGCTTGATGTTCACAGATTTGAGAAGGATGCAATTGCCAGTGCGCAACATGTCATTGCTGCGATGTCAGTCGGCGGCCCGCTTCATTGTTGCTTGCATCTTCGTGAGGCTCTGGCACGTTTCCTCCTAGATGCTTGTGAAGTCGCTGCGGTGAATGTCAATTGTGGGTATGTTACATTGACTGTGCAATCCAGCGGATGTGGCGGGAAGTTTGTCGTACACCACTTCAAAAGGTGTTTCACCAACTGCGTTCAGAGTGGCGGAGTTCTACGCGACTTTGGCAGTCGGCAGTTTTGCTGCCCAATTGGTGCCGTGAGGCTTGCACACATTCGGAGGATTTTTTTGAGCATCTGATTGGTTCGGGTATACTACCTACTATTCTGAGGATGGAACGCCGTAGATAGCTGGACCCGACTGCCCCAGTGTGTCATCAGTTCAGGTCAAAAACGGCTAGTGAAGCGGTCATCACTGTCGCTAATGATGGTACGTCACATGATCTGGTTAAGAAATAACCACACGGCTCCTTCCGTGGTGACTGTGGTCATTGTCAAGATGAAGTGCGGCAATTTAGATAACCTGTTCACCACGACGAGGATGACGTCATACCCCCCGGGAGTGGCGGGCAGTCCTCTCACAAAGCCCATGTTGATGAAGCCCCATGGTTCCATCAGAATGGGTAGGGGTTGAAGTAAACCAGGTGGCTGCGTGTGACGAGATTTTTATCTTTGACAGGTGTCACACGATTTGCACAAGGCCGCCATGCTGTTCTAGATCCTTTCCAACCAGTAGTATTTCCTCAGTTCCTTCAACATCTTTTCCTTGCCAAAGTGCCCCCCTGGAGTGGTGTGGTGGCATTCCTCCACTAGTGTCCGCCGTAGTTCCTTGTTCGGAGGAACAGCGACTTGGCAAGTGAATTGCCGTTGCTAGTAGGGGTCGTCGAACCAAAATTTGGTTTTGTCGTACCCGCCAAACTCCTAGTATCCCTTTGTGAACAACCTCGCCAGGTACGGGTCTTATTCGATGAGCAACGTGCCGATCCCAGACATTAAATCGGGTTGCTCACTTAAAGTCATCGACCTGATTGTTTTTCTCAAGCCAGTACACGATGTCGTAATTGAATTTGGACTCAAGGAACTCCATACATCTAGTTTGTTGACGGTTGAGATTTGCCTGGGTCTTGAGATGCTTCAGGGTGTGATGATCAGTGCGGACAATGCATCACCGGCATTCCAAGTAGCACCGTCATGTTTCAAATGTGTGCACAATTGCAGGTATTCTTTTTTGTGCACCGCGTAGTTGAGTTCTGGTCCGTTTAGTTCTCTCAACATGTACGCAACCGGTTGTCCTCCATCGCTGTTGTCCTGGAGAAGAACGGATGTGATGGCTTGATCGGATGCATTGGTGGCCATGATGTAGCCCACCATTGGATCCGCCAATCGTAAGGGTGGCAACGAGGTTGGATTATTTCTCAAAAAGATTAGCGCTTCTTGTTCACTATCCCCCCAATTCCACTCTATGGCTTTCTGGGTGAGATCAAAGAGAGGTGCTGACACCCGCGCTGAGTCTTTTACAAATTTACGGGTGTGGTTGCAGAAACAAAAAATCCTTGGATGTTCCATTTGTAGGCGTCAGGTTACCAGCAGCTGCCTCCACCCGTTTGGGGTCCATGGTGATCCGTCTGCCGCCAATGATATGACCCAAAAACTCGATCAAACGGCAACAAAAGTCGCATTTTGAGAGTTTCACCAAAAAGTTTCTCTTGTTGTAAAGATTCAAGAACATTTTTGAGATGTCCATTGTGCTCCTCCAGGGTGTATTTGTACACCAGGATTTCGTCAAGATACACGATGTAAAAACTGTCAAGGTACGGGAAAAAACTGTTACGGGGGCGTTGGTGAGTCCATGCCCATGAACTCAAAGTGGCGGTATATAGTACAAAGAACTGTCTTCTTGACGTCCTTATCAGGCTGATCTTGCTGAAAACTCAGGACCCACAGATTTGGTTAAGAAGTTCATCTGCTTGCGAGAGGGGATAGTGGTTCTTGATGATGATGTTGTTCAATGCCCGATAGTCTGTGCACATCAGCATACCGCCTGTTTTCTTTTTCACAAAAAGCACTGGTGCCGCATATGGTGACAGTGAAGGCCTGATGAACCGTTGACGGAGCATCTCGTCCAGCTCATTTTTTAGGTCAGTCAGCTTGTGACCGTTCATCCAATAGGTCTCCTTCACCGTCGGTCTACTTCCCGGGTACTGGTCAATCTGATGGTCGATGTTGCGTTGCAGTGATAACTCTCAAGGTAGTTTGTCGGGAATAACGCCTTCAAACTCCTCAATGAGTTCTGTAAACTCCTTGGGTACAACTAGGAACGTTTTGGATGCTGAGGTCATGGATGTTGCTTTGGCTGCTCCAATTTCTTCTGCTTCCCCTGTCTCCACGTGGACTAGCCACGCCTGAGCTTCGCACTTCACATACCTCTTGGCCACGTCTAGAGACATCGGATGGCACTTTGTGGTTGCTGCAACTTCTTCTGCTGCTTTCACATTTGCTGCTTCTTGTAACCACTGGTACATTGTGGGCCGCTGGACCAGAGGTAGGTTTCACTCTTTGTCTCTAGTGCTCACGTATACTGCTCCTCCGCTCTAGTCAACATGTTGATTGTCTTGGTACAGGAAATAGCTCCCAAGGATGATCTTGTGGTCACAAATTGGGCAAGTCCTCTAGACTGTTGAGTTGTGCAAATCTCCAATTTGCATCTGGAGTGGTTCTTGAATTCGTCAGATCTGCTGCCATCCATCGATTTTTTTTCCCTTCAACCACTCCCGGTTTAGCTTGAAAATCCAGCTTCCAAATCATGTTGGCACCCACAAAACTGTGAGAAGCTATTCTAGCCAGTTTTGCCGTTTCATTATGCGACTTTTACAACCCCTTCAGTTGTGCTTGTAACAATATGGCTGGTTGGTCGTCCTCATTCTCCTCGACAATCTTTGCGATCTCAAGAACCCTCGTCTGTGAATATGTCAGCAGCTGCGTGGTTGGGCAATTGTTTGGCATATTTTTATTGGCCAGACAAGAGACTTGCCGTCTACTCCTACCCTTTGCTTTTTCCCGAATCCTCACTCCTTTGCTACAACGTTTCCCCCTCTTGGGCTTGCTGTTGCCGCTTTCAGCAGCTGTGCAAAATAGACCACGGCTTTCTCTGAGTCCAGTAGAGCCATTGAACGTGCTGATTGACCATGTCAATCTCAATCGGAGATGGGGTTTCTGCCAACTACAACTTTCTTGTACCACAATAAGGATTGTGGCCTTGGGATCGCCACCCACTGGATTCCTGCATCCAATCATTGTAGTTTGCATTGTCAATGCGGTCGGCTGTTGTGACCATTCGGGGAAGGTCGTCTTGGATCCAAAACATGGTGATTGCTCACCAAATATCTTGCTTGAGGCCATTGAAGTAGTAGAAACACAGTTCGGTAAGGTTGAGGTCATTGCCGGTGAAGATTTTACGGAAACGTCGAGTGTAATCTGCCACACTAAACTGCTGTCGCAGACATTAGAGTCTGTACCGTGCATTTAGCTTCTCTTTCATCTTTCCAAAGCCAGCAAGAGTAGCACGCAGAAAGTCATTCCATGTTTCCGGTGGCTTGAGAAAGACATGCCGAGTCAGATTTATCTGCTCGAGAGGTAGATCCCTTGCGGTCGACGATGGAAGAGTGGTCTTGTGATCCATTCATCCGGCTCCGTCGGTCTCCTGTTGCCATTGGATGACCTTTCACATTGGACCACCAACATAAATCCATGCCATGCAAAAGCAAGGCTGTGAGGTAAATTCTCTTTGTGTTGTTGCTAACCCCAACATTGGTGATGTACACCTCAAAATGTTTCAGCCACATCCTAACCGTTGGTCCCTTGGAGTTTTGCGGAATCAAACGGCTCGGGAAGTTCTGGTTGAATCTGGGATTCATTTGAGAGTTGCAAATTTCTCTCAGTGAATACTACTTTGTGTGCACGAGATACTTGAAGCTCCTCTATCATTGCGTTGAGCTGTTGGAGCAGATGGGTGTCGAGACTCTCAAGTCCTCATAACTTCTAGTGCAGGTCTTCGTTGATTCATGCTTGTCCGCCGGTGCCTCCGATCTTGCCGGGTGTCAACCAAACAGGTTGCGGCAGAGGTAAAGGGTTTGCTGAGTCCGAGGGGTCCGTCACAGGATTGGCCATCAGGTTCATTGGTGCTGCACCATTCACCGCAAAAGTTGTTGATGCTGCCTGGTTTGCCCGGAAAGCATCGTTGTTTGCGTGCTTCTGATCCACCATCACTGGATTTCTCATCGGGGACTGTTTCTTGTCCCTGGATGCACTATATCCCTTCACAGTTGCCACAAATTCTGCAATATTTTGAATGGAGGAGATGCACAGAGAGACCGTGCAAGTTTGTCTCTAGGTAATCAATGCGTCGGTTGTCCCTCCATCGTCGCTGCGCTCTGATGTGTTATGCCGAGCGGAATGTGGGTGGTCCACAAGCATACGGTGTGGGAAAAAAAGGATTCGGGTGTTTGGGGAAAATAGACAACTTGTATGAAGCAGTACTTGTACTTTGATGATACATGTCCAGTGCATCAAACACATATATGCAATTCCGAGAATGGGACTGAGGCATAACTCGGGTCATCAGCGTTCGAGCCAAGTGACGCGTGCGACATCACACCATGAGTGAGAAGCTCCATCACCAAGTTGGGGGACTTCAAGAATATCGCGGCGCTTCCTTATAAAATTCCAGTGCCATCAAGAAGTCGACTGAACAACATCGAAACATCCATATGGTTCGCGACACTTCTGTCGACCAACCTGGAAAGTGGTCAAAGTTGTGAGAAACTTCTGGAACGGAACACCGGAGGTCAGGGCAGCTGGTCAAAATGCCCTTGGCTGAACAGTGTAGCAATCTTGAAGCCGTAGCGTAGTGGGCCATGAATTTAATGACAGAAATACCCACTCTTGAGTTTTCTGGACTCATGTATGCCATGGACGTAATACAGGGGGAGGTTGGGGGGAAACATTCGTACTACATGAAACGTATACCCAGCCATAAGTCATGATCAAATTCTGAAAAAGATTTCACTGGCCTTGGTTGGCATCCAAGAGGGGAGGTACCAATGTTTGCGGTAGCGACAAACGATGTTACATTGTAAAACA
>SZWC01003050.1:186831-209483 GCA_023375785.1 Penium margaritaceum
GGGGGGGGGGGGGGGGGGGGGGGGGGGGGGGTACCACTGCCCTCTTGGCAGAGGAGGCCACACTACCTTGAACGCAGCAGAGAGCTGGAACGCGTGCATCGCAGCACACGGCAAGCTCTATCCGTACTAGTGTTTTGTCAGCATCTACCCCTTTACACAACACATGTTCTCTGCTCGGCGTGCCCAGGCTGAAGGTGTGCAGATGTCCCTAGCGCCTACCCAAGCCGACTGATTGCTCCACTGTCTTGTAGTGGCATGTGAGTACACCGTGACGGAGGAGGGGCCCAACACGGCAACAGTGGAGGGCCCAACAAACAATCTACGCAAGGTTGATTTGCTCAAGAAGACTTGCAGCTGTGGCCGGTGGAAGGAGTTGGGAGTGCCTTGTCAGCATGCATGTGCTTTTTTTCTCACCAAGCGAATCAATGCAGAGAACCTGGCTGACCCTCAACTCACCCGCTTGGCGTTCTGTCGGGTATACAACAACCCCCTCCCCTCTCTAGTGGTGAAGAACATACGGCCAGTCGAACCCCTGTGGCTGCAACCAGGACCTAGGCATGGGAAGGGCCGCCCTCGCAGCGCATAGAAAGATCGTGAGACCTTGCGTAAAAAAAACCTTCATTTGCCCATGGTGTGGATAAAAGGGGCATACAAAGACACGTTACAAAAACCCGCCTGCTCCAAGCCCTGCACAGGCTGTAGCAAGGGGGTATGATGGAGGTCTAGAGGCGGCTGCAGCACAGGCTACAACAGCCTTAGAGGAACGTGCAAATGCCTCCATGAGTGTGGATGCTCCACTTGCAGCATATGCCAGTGGTGACGTTGAGTACAGCCTTGAGGCTCCGCCTCAGAATGACGAGGATGATGAGGATGATGGTGTTGAAAGTGATTACTCTGGTGCATACTCCCCTCCTATTGGTGATGATGGTGAGACAATGACGCAGGATGATTACACCCATCAGTTGGATGAGAAGGAGAGAGAGTAGCAGGAGACATTTGAGGAAGAGATAGAGGAGGCAGAGTGAGGTGAGTGTGTTTGATATGTTGTTGTGCCTTCCATTTGCGAACTGTTGTGAAGCATACCTCCTATACTTTGCATCACTAACACAATGTATTGTTCATGTGCAGGATGAACTATGCTAGAAAATGGAGATTGAACAAACCATTCAGTCAGGCGGCTCACTGTTCAGTAGGGAAGGGGGGTTTCGGGTTAGGCAGAAGCTTAGGGTTAGGCTAAGGTACAGTAGTCCATTGCATGTGGGGAGGGGGGGCAGTGGTGTGCATGTTTGAAGAATCAGACATGACGGACAACATTTAGACAGTGAGTCAGAGCTATTCTACGATGCTGAATACTGTCAGCCGTGGGAGAAGCTGTGTCCTATGTGTGACATAGTTCACTTTCTCCGAGGGTTGATTCGTGAAGTATTTGAGGAGATCACGTATCCCACCTTCACTGTGTGTAGTGTTTAGTCATTGGTGGTTGCATAGTGGAGTGTTCCCAAGCCTGTTTCCCTTTGCACATTACGTCCTTTCTCTTGCCATAATGATTAACAAGTGCTGCCAAAGAAAGGTTCATCAGAGTAAGTGATGTTAAAGAAGAACACAGTACACGGATGTTGACTCTTCCTTATGTTGACAGTTATGTCTCACTTTGTACATCATAAAAATAGCCGATCTACTTTGAATGTGATGTATAGGAAAACTTTGACAAGCCAATTCATAAAACAACACAGGGTGCTATCTGTTACAGCTTCAACAACCACCCTAAACCAACTAAACACATGATGATGACATGCACTCACAATTCTTGCCGCTCCGACGTTGGTCATGAACTGTTGTATTCTAGCTGCTACATTGGTCATTACTTTGTCCATATGTACGCTGAAGAAGTAAAAATTCACTTCTTTTCAAGGGGTCATTAATGACAATGAGGGTAACATATTCATCATTTATGTGAGAGACCTTAAGCCCAAAATGCCCGGCAATTCAAAGCAGTTTTGCCCATGAAGAGTCCTGTTTTGACTGCTATGTTGGTCATTTCTTCGTCCATAAAAACCCTAAAGAAGTGGAAATATAGTTGCTTTATTGCAGAATAATAATGTCAATGAGGGTGTTATATTGTTCATTTCACGTGAAGATACTTCATCTCAAAGTGTCCGGCAAATAGTTATGTAGAACACGTAGGAACTAGCTATACGATGACGATTGTCACAACCGCAAACATGGAATTGGCCACACCGATGTCCATGGTGCCGAATTGGGTGGACAGTACAATGGCCGGGCATGGGGTGCCCGCATGCCCTGTTGAAGATTTGCCCCTCTGCATGCCCAAGTGCGGCGCCGGGAGACGCCGACGAGCCGCCAGAGAGAGAAAAATCCTTGTCGATGGATCTGGCAACTGGAGGATTACTCGGATCCTAGAATAGAGGATTGCCCCTGAAATTTGGACGAGTTGCTTAATCCGGTGGAAGTTGTTTCACCGGAATCGGACAAGCAACGAGGGAGATATGGACTTCCAAAGGTGGGGTGTGCGCGACGGCTCTGGGAGTCGGCCGCGGTTCGATCGGAGGTGGATAATCCACCTAACCAAGTAACAAAAGTCCATCTGGAGATTTTGCTCCGGAAGGGCTGCCGAGGCGTCCGGCGAAGTATCTGCCGGATGCCAGTAGCGCAGTTTGTTACTGAGGGACTTTGCCAAATTTCTGGCTCGGCGTCCGGAACTCAGTGTTACATTTTGTTACTCGGGGACTCAGTCAAAATTCCAACTGTATGTCCGCGAACAGGTTTCGACCCACATCCATCCCCATCACCAAACTCGATGATTAACTCATCAAAACAGACCCCAAAGGCGCAAGGGGTGCCGCCACTACGCGTAGGGACATCTGCGCCTCCGGAATGGCATTTTGATATGTCCTTGATGTGTGAAGGTGCCTCGGCGGGCGAGGTTGTGCACGCCGCCGAGTGAGCAACTGATTTGGGGTGCTGCGCTTTGACTGACGTAGCGGGAGCTATGGTTATCCAAATTGCGCACTGTTTGGTGCGTTGGAGAGCTCATGACTATCCCTACAAATGATCAGATCATGTCCATGTTAAAAAACTAAGACAAAATTGTGTTATTCCCTTCGAAAAAGTGACTGTCTCACATTTTGTCTTCAACTCTCAGAAACATAGCGAAGAGGCGACCAGAAAGCTCACGCTTAGATTCACAACCTACACAAAAGAAGCCATGAAAGTAGAAGACCCGTCCGGCACATTAGAACTGCCTCCACCCGGGGGGCAGATTCTGACAAAGGGTTATGGGCCCACAGCCCTGACTGGTCTACACATCGCTCACGGCTTTCGCGGCGGACGGGACTGTCGTCAGGGACGACTTCGCCGTCAAGCTCTGAGGTCCTGGTGTTGAAGACTGCGCAAATGGCACAGAAGGAGACGCAGCCCATCCAGAATCATGCAGGAGGCCGTGGCTGTGGAGGTGGCACTTCGAGTTGCACCTCGCGCATAAGGGGCTGCTGGAGGTCATGAAGGGAACGGAAGTCCTCGACAAAGTGACGGCGACAGAAGCGCAAAAGGAGGCCTTCGCAAAGAAGAACACGGAGGCGCTCATGCTGCTGGTGGGGCTACATCACACATCATGTACCCATGATTTGTGATGTGGGGCTAATGTACCCAAGTCGCAGTGGGGCTACTTCCAGGGCTACAAGCTGGCAGCCGAAGCTTGGCAAAAACTATGTGCCATCCATCAATCCAAGTCGCTGGCGAACAAAATGTTCACAATGAAGCGAGTCCTGACAGTGAGAATCGAGGAGAGGGATGATGTCATCACCGCCAGGCAGCAGATCGAGTCCTTCACCTCACAATGCAACAACGTGGGGTGGAAGATCGACACGCAGCTATAGGCAATGGCCCTCCTCATGGCCCTTCCTGACAGTTGGAGCCCTCTCATTACAGTCTTCGGAGGATAGGCAGAGGACAAGCTCACCTATGGCGCGGTCGCAGACTACATCCGCAACGAGGCGTAGCGGCGGAGCTGCGGGGAGTCCCCGTCGTCCTCATCGGCCCTTGTCACCAAAAGGTGTGGTGGCGGAAGCGGGGCCAAGGGAGGTGGTGGACATGGCGGCGGCAAGAAGGGCGCCAAGAAGGGTGCGTGCCGTAAGTGCAGCAAGGAGGGCCATTGGGCCCGTGAGTGCACCGAGGAGGCAAAGGCCAGTGGCAAAGATGCCAAAGGCAAGAAGGCGCTCCTCAATGGCACTCAAAAACACTGCCTCAAGTAGGCCAACTGGCGATGCCTTGACTCCAGAGCGGAGGAGCATACCCAGGTCGAGAAGGTCGGGTTCATCAACTACACCAAGTCCAGCAAATCCATGGTGGTCACGAACGACAAGGTCGAGCCGGCGGCTGGCCAAGGAGATGTGGACGTGGAGGTGGTGGTTGGTGGAAAGCGGGTGCAGCGCGTCATAAAGGACGTGAAACATGTACCCGGCTTGGCTGATATTCTAAGTGTTAGCCACCTAACTGACAAGGGGTACGAGGTGCTCTTCAGGAGAAGAGGGGCAGTCGTGCGCAAGGACGGTTGCGGCGAGCCCGTGCTGGAGGCTAAGCGCGAGGGAGGCCTCTCCATCGTGGAGACCAAGGTGATCCCCGCGGCGACAGGTTCAGCAGACTTGTAGGATCACACCGTCAATCTTGCCAAAGGAGGGGGAGCTGATATGGAGCTCTGGCACCAACAACTGGGGCATTCCTCACCCATAGTCGTGAAGGAGATGGCGAAGCGCGAGCTAGTACGCGGCCTTGTCATCGACGGTGCGGAAGAGGCGATAGATGAGCAGTGCACAAAAAGTGCAAGCCTTGTGTTTTGGGCAAGGCGCGACGCAAACCGTTCAACGAGAACGTGAATCGCGCCTCGGACCTGTTGGAGGTCGTGCATAGCGACGTGTGTGGACCATTCAAGACGGCGTCAAAGAGCGGCGCGCGTTACTTTGTCACCTTCATTGATGACTACAGTAGAAAACTCTTTGTGTACTTCATGAAGCAGGAAGGCGAGGTCCTGGACCGGCTGAAGGAGTATGTCGCCGCGGTGGAGAGGCAGACTGACCGGAAGGTCAGAGCGCTACGCAGCATCAATGGCGGAGAATACGTGGGCTGTAGCGGGTGGATGAAGCAGCAGGGCATAAAATGGCAACAAACTACGCCGTATTTGCCTCAGTCAAATGGCGTGGCGGAGCGGGCGAACTAGACGCTGCTGAACATGGTACGGACCATGTTGGTGGATGCGGAATTTCCGCAAAGCTTCTGGGCGGAAGCTGTGCGTACGGCGAGCTACACCATCAACCTCACTCCTATAGCGGTGCTGACGAGGAGGAGCGGCTGGAAGACGCTGCAAGAGGTTTGGAGCGGGCGCAAGCCAAGTGTGGCACACCTGAAAGTGTTTGGGTGCAAGGCGCACGCGGTGGTGCAGGCTGCGCAGAGGCGTGACAGCAAGCTGGAGCCGCGGGCAAATTTGTATCTCTTCCTTGGCTATGAGAGCGCGCATAAGGCGTACCGGCTCTACGACATGCGCAAGGAGGAGGTAATCCGCAGTTGAGACGTCGAGTCTGACGAGCAGTAGAGCTACATCAGCAGCAACGACGTGGGCGTGGTGGACTCTCCAAAGACGGGAGAGTGGTTCCAGCTCCTTGACTACGAGAAGGAGCCAGCGGACGCCGAAGTTGAGGATGCGGCATCAGAGCGCGAAGATGCACCAGCGGTGGCAGCCGACGCGGAGGACTCCGATGACGATCAAGCTGATGAGGAGATCCAACGGAAGGATCCGGCGGATGAGGCACCAAGGATGCCGAGGCGCGTAATCCCGACAGAGTGTGCAACAGGCGCCGGTGGAAAATCCACTAGACGCGTCGTCCATCCAGGCGATGTTTCGCCGAAGCGGGAGAGATCCTCAGGGAGCCGTTCAGTCGATGATGAACCAGAGCAAGCAGAGTCAGAGGGATCATAGCAAAGCGACAATGCACCACCAAAACTACCACGCCACAGCAGTAGGCAGCGAAAAGCGAGGAAGCGCTTTGACGTAAGCACCGGTCAATGGATTGGCATGACGCGGTGCATGCTGGCTGCATCAACGGAGCCGACTACCGTTCAAGAGGCGCTTGCACGGCCCGAAGGGGATCAATGGGACGCAACCATCAAATCGGAGCTGGCGTCCATCACGGAAAATGATACGTGGGAGCTGGTTGACAGGTCGAAAGATGCCAAGGTCATCGGCTCACAGTGGGTCCTTAAGACCAAGTTCACAAAGGAAGGTGTGGTTGACAAGTACAAGGCGCGGCTGGTGGCAAAAGGTTATGCACAGCGTAAGGGGGAGCACTACAATGAGACGTTTTCTCCCGTCGCCAAGTTCACAAGCATTCGGGTGATCCTTGCAGTGGCGGCCGCGAAGGACATGGAGCTCCACCAAATGGACGTAAAGACGGCCTTTCTCAACGGCATCATAGACAAAGAGATCTACATGGAAGTCCCAGAGGGGGTGGAGGCGCCAGAGGGCAAGGTGTGTAAGCTGCGGAAGTCCTTGTACGGGCTAAAACAATCACCCAGATGCTGGTACCAACGGATGGACAGCTTCATGGTATAACTCGGCTTCAAGCGCTGTGAGGCGGATCACAACGTGTACGTGCGGTGTGACAAACACCTCCATCAGATTGTTGCACTCTATGTGGACGACCTGATTGTGTGCTCGACGGATTTGCCGAGCCTACAGCAGCTGAAAGAAGAGTTGAGCAGCAGATTCCAGATGTCGGACATGGGGGAGCTGGAGTACTACCTCGGGGTGAGCATTACGCGGAACCGGAGGGCGCGCACGCTTAAGCTGGGAAAGGCCAAATACGTGGCCGAGGTGCTGAAGCGGTACAGCATGGAGGACTGCAAACCAGTTGGCGGTCCAGTCTCCACGACCTGTGAAATGAGTGTGGCAATGGCGCAGCAAACAAAACAAGAGTGGGAGGATATGGGAGGGGTGTCCTACCAATCGGCGGTGGGCACCCTCATGTACGCCATGGTGGCGACTCGACCAGACCTGGCCTACGGGGTGGGCCAAGTGAGGAGGTACGTGGCCGATCCAAGGCCACTACACTGGCAGGCGGTCAAGCGCATCCTCCGCTACCTGCAGGCGACGCGGCATGCGCGCTTGAGGTTCGACGACAAGGGGCGGGCGGAGCCCTTGCGTCTGGTCTGCTACACGGACGTAGACTATGCTGGCGATGTAGACAAGTGCAAGTCCACATCCGGCTACGTGTTCTTCCTCGCTGGTGCAGCGGTCTCGTGGTGCAGCAGAAAGCAAGACTGCGTCGCCACCTCCACAGTGGAAGCAGAGTACATCACGCTGGCCGAGGCGGTCAAGGAAGCGGTGTGGCTCCGCAGGTTGCTGGGGGAGCTGGGCATGCTGTAGCAGGAGCCTACGGTGGTGCAAGAGGACAACACCGGCTCAATCTCGCTGAACAACAACCCGACGCAACACAGGAGGACGAAGCACTTCGACGAGCGTTACCACTACGCACGTGACATGGTTGAAAAGGGGCAGGTGGTGCTGCAGCATTGCAACACTCACAACATGCTTGCAGATTGCTTGACCAAAGCGCAACCCGTCGACCGGCACGCATTGAGTGTGGCCGGGCTTGGGATGACCAGCTATGATGGGCTGGAGGGCGCAGTGGAAGATGAGTGAGAGCAAGCAGGAGCAGCGGGCATGGCAGGTGCAAGGGGGAGAATGTTGAAGATTTGTCCCTCTGCATGCCCAAGTGCGGCGCCGGGAGGCGCCGACGAGCCGCCACAGAGAGGAAAATCCTCTTCGACGAATCTGGAGACTCGAGAATTGCTCGGATCCTAAAATAGAGGATTGTCTCTGAAATTTGACGAGTCACTGAATCCGGTGGGAGTTGTTTCACCGGAATCGGACAAGTAACGAGGGAGATATGGGCTTCCGAAATCGGGGTGTGCGCGGCGGCTCTGGGAGTCGGCCGCGGTTCGACCAGAGGTGGATAATCCACCTGACCGAGTAACAGAAGTCCATCTGGAGATATTGCTCCGGAAGGGCTGCAGTTTGTTACTGAGGGACTTTGCCAAATTTCTGGCTCGGCGTCCGGAACTCAGTATTACATTTTGTTACTCGGGGACTTGGTCAAAATTCTGACTGCAGGTCCGCGAACAGGTTTCGACCCACATCCATCTCCATCACCAAACTCGATGATTAACTCATCGAAACAGACCCCAAAAGCGCAAGGGGCGCCGCCACTACGCGTAGGGACATCTCCGCTTCCGGAATGGCGTTTTGATGGGTCCTTGATGTGTGAAGGCGCCTCGACGGGCGACGTGGTGCGCGCCGCCGAGTGAGTTGCTGATTACGGGTGCTGCACTTTGACTGACGTAGCAGGAGCTACGGTTATCTGAATTGCGCACAGTTTGGTGAGTTGGAGAGCTCGTGACTAGCCCTACAAATGATCAGATCATGTCCATGTTAAAAAACTAATACAAAATTGCGTTATTCCCTTCGAAAAAGTGACTATCTCACATTTTGTCTTCAACTCTCAGAAACATAGCGAAGAGGCGACCAGAAAGCTCACGCTTAGACTCAGAACCTGCACAAAAGAAGCCGTGAACATAGAAGACCCGTCCAGCACGTTGGAACTGCCTCCACTCGGGGGCCAGATTCTGACATGCCCAACTGCCAACACATGGTGTGTGGGTCGGCCGGTGTTTTTGGGTTCACGATGTCCCATGCGCGCTCTATGTTTTCCCACTTGGCCACCGCAGTTCCGTGATCCATGGGAGGGGGGGGGGGGGGGGGGAGGAGATGTCACGGTTCCCCACGGATTGGCACCGGTTCTGGATGGCCAGCCCAGTGCTGCAACGGTGGAAAAGGACGCGTATCTCGAACATGGGGCATGTCAAAAGAGGGTTTGCTCTATGCACTCGCGAGTACGGGAGGGAGGAGGAAGTCAAATGCAATGTAAACCGTTACATATGCTGAGCATACATACGGGTTTGAGCTCGCAAACGACGCGACTATGTCCCATACCGGGCCGTGTATTTGAAAAGCATCAGTCGTCATGTGCGGCCGACCGCACACACAAGCAGGGAGGCGCGGGTGTCTATGGTACCATGCCGAGCCTTTGCGCAGACCGAAGCATTTACATTCGGTAGCAGGTGTCTAGGGTAAGGTTCCGTTCTGCTGGTTGTGTTGCGTCACATCACAAATCATGGGTACATTAGGCTTATTTTCCATAATGTTCAACGGTTTGACATCGAAAGCTGATCGAGGGGTATATGGGGATTATTGTTCAGGGGTAGGGGCGAATGAGGCTTATCGTGCTGGCGGAGGGGCGGATAAGGCTTATCGTTCCGACGGAGGGGCGGATGGGGCTTATCGTTCTGGCGGAGGGGCGGATGGGGCTTATCGTTCCGACGGAGGGACGAATGGGGCTTATTGTTCCAACCGAGGGGTATATGAGGGTCAAGGGTGACAAAACAGGGGGTAATCAGCATTTTCACTGTTCTTGTAATATAAAAGTTAAGATGGGGCTTCCTATGATTAAGAAATTAAAGCAGGATGACATGTGCTCAAATTCCCAGCGACAAGAATTGGTGAGTTTCGTCTCCAAACCTAGGGTATCTGGATGTTTTCTTGTATTGTCTGTTTCCATGTTGACTTAGTAATAAGTGCAAATTTTGTTTAGAAAAAATCTGTGCATGTTTTGGAAGGGAACATCCCAGGGTTATCTCACACCGGTTTGTAGTACCTCCACCACGCATTCACACGTATCCATCACGAGTGCAACCTCCACGTGGTGGACAATGAAGCTATTACTATGGAAGTGCTCTCACACCAGAATGCATAGCAACTGTACCGAGTGATGATCAACAAACGTCCATCCCTCTGTGCGCAAAGACACTTTTCCCTTGACTTCTACGAGTCTGGCATGCAGGAAAGTACGTTTCGTGACCTCGCTACTTGAGCAACTACTTGAGCATGTAGTAGCGACATGGGAGTTGCTACTGAGTTGCTACAGCTCTGAGGCTATAGCAACTCCTAGCAACTCCGAACCGCCTTGCCAGAATTTTGCGTGCTCCTTAGCGGTCAGCGATGATTTGAGCTCAAGTTGAGCTTGTGTCTTCCCCTTGACATGGTGAGGGAGGTTGAGTTGCTACTGTCTAAGGGTGGCCCCAGATAAATTCCGGTGTTTATCGTTACTAACCTGACTGGAGCCCAAGCCAAGACAAAAAGCATAACGCCAGAGTTGTGCCATGGGGACTGTCTGATTTTTTTGTGTGTGAGAAGTTTTTTTTAATACTGCAGGAATGTGATAAAAACAGAGGCAGTTAACATTATGATTGCATTTAGCAATCATCTTGCATACCGTTTCTAAGCAAGCAAGGTGGTGTAGTATTTTTCAAGAAAAGGAAAAAAGTGTTAAGCTGACTCATTGCACTGCTTGATTCATGAAATTTGTGTAATGAATCAGCCCATGTAATCCTGGGATGGAGCCCGTGCCACAGTTTAGGATGGATTTCAGGGGGACAAAAGCCCACTCACGCAGTTTAGGGAATTCTGGATGTCTAGGATTTAACGACCCCCTCCCTCCCCCTTACCAGGACTGCATATTGCACCATGCTAAGTTTTGTAGGCTGGTGCAATTCCAAATCAATGTCAATCCAATCATCGGCATCTTGCCAATTGTCTTAGGGTCCCTGACTCTTGTCCATTGTATTTTAGCCTCGATACTTGACAAAGAATTCCCTGGAATTCCTTCATTTCAAATGTTAAAAAGTGTCCTTGGTTTTGTTTTCCACATCCTCATCCATTTGCATAGGTAGTGACGGAGGCTTCTCCTAGCCAAGAGATTTATCATGGGATCCTGATATAGGTTGAGTCTATCAACTTGGATATTTGGATAGAATTGCATGTTGTCGGGTAAGAAAAACTTGGTGAAGCAAGGAATGTCTATCTTTCCCATGGTGAACAGGTCGAGCCAATTCAGTTTCACCTTTGTGCATTTTCATCCACAAAAAAATGGTGTTTGCAAAGCTAAGTATGATGTGATCACCAACTCCAAACATGGCACTCGACAAATACTTGTCAGCTATTTTTTCTAGCATTGATTTCTTCTTTGCGATGGCCAAAATGTGTCTCTTTCCATATGCTACAAAATTCTCATAGGTGGAAATCTATAGCAGGTATTGTTAATGAAAATGTACAAACCTGTTGTAGTTACGGTGAGCTTGCCATCAACAAAATTAAGGGAAATCTCTCCCGTGGCTAGTGAAATAATGAAGTTCCGTAAAAGCTCAATGACGGACAGCTTGACCGCTCAAGCAATTCCATGTGGTGCATACAAGGTACAAATTTATAACTCAAGAATCTAACATATCCACTTTGTCCAAGGATGGAAGGCCTTTAGTATATGAATATGACTTTCATAGCTCGTTGTGAGCTCTTGCTTGTGAAATTATCACCAATGTTGCTTGTTTTTGGTGTGGTTTTCAATGACTACATGTTTTACATTCGCTATTCTTGAGGTGATTAAAACTCGTCATAAGTGTTCCTTGTGTCAAATTCTAGGCATCACATTATAATTCATCAAATCTAAATAGGGTGAAATAGCTCATATACCCATAAACGCAAAGTTTGACTCTCATCCACCCGTCATTCAGAAGAAAAGTAACGATCCACCCGTGGTTCAGAAGAAAAGCAACCATCCGCCCACCTTGCGTTACAAAAGCAACCATCCGCCCAGCCTCCGCAACAAAGTCAACCAGCCGCCCACCCCTTTTTTCATGCTGGATCACAACATGTGTTTTGGACCTGACATGGAAGAAAGTGCAATGTTGCATTTGTCTGAGACATCTTGAATGACAAAAATCATGTCATGCATCAATGCTACATGGTATGTGGTGGGAACATGACATGTTTTTTAGCGTTTCTGGGTTCCTCAGGTGTTTTCTATGTAACATTGGCATATGGGTTATTTTTTGCATGCCATTTTCATATGCGTTATTTTCTGTGCGACATTGGCATATGCGTTATTTTCTTTGCGGCGTTGTCATATGCGTTGTTTTCTTTGTGAAATTGGTATATCAGCTATATAGTTCTGAAAACTGGGTATATCGTGACCGAACCCATCTAAGCATCCAATTTGACCCTCTGGCCATGAAATTGTCCTCTATGGTACACATACGTCCAAACAGGTGTTACTTCCATTTTCTTCTTTCCTTGTGTCATTGAGATCTTTTCGGCTCGTCAAGCAATAAACAACATGAACGACAGTTTCACGGGTAAGAAGTTTAACCGCGCGACCTTGAAAACGTGCAAGAGTGTCCATTCACACATTCTAATGATCAAATTCACAAAGTCAAAGTCTCCATTGTCGGAACAAAAGGCTGACCTAGACCTATGGACAAGTTCTAAGTGATAAGGGACATGTGAGGATTGACGTAAGGGTAAACCTTAAAAAATACACTACTCCATTTTCCTAATCAAAATCCATGGATTGAATATCAAGCGTATTCAGGTACTCCATGTCGGCACACAACATGGTTAAGAAATACGCGTATAGTCCTCTTGGTGGTGAACATTTTCGTCTTCAAGATGAACTGTGGCATTTTGGTGAGTTGCATGAAAGACCACTGGTTTAGTGGGCAAACCCATGACAAAGTCCGTAGATATGTCAAACCATGGCCCACTTGTTATCACTAGTGCTTGGAGGAGGCCAAGGGGTTTAGCCTGTTGTGTCTTGTGTCAATGGTGAACGTCACACATTTTCTTGATTGAATGGGACGGCCGTCTTATGGAGGAGTGGTAAGTAGGGCTGCATTGCACAGATTTTGGGCAAGGCCAAGTACATTTCACTCAACTTAGGTACACATGAGGTTGTTTTGCTTTGTCGCATGCTACAACAATTGCACTTCCGCATTTTGATGCATTACTTTGTATCATGAAACCCAAAGTGCAAAGCCCATTGTAGAGAAGGATGGCATGTACTTCTCACGCACTAAGAACATCAATGTAGAGCATCACTTTTGGTGTAAAACTATTGCCAACAAAAACATGTGGGTTGTTTGGGTACGCACACGTTCATAGCAAGCTAGAATTTTTACAAAGAAAATCAGTAGAAAAGCATTTTAATGTTTCGTACATGGTGTTTTTGGTCTAGCTTGACCCCATGATCCCAGGTGATCCTGATTCATTTTAGCTCTCTGTGCCAGCAATTTGCAATAGTCCAATTTCTCTCTCATTGTATCTCACTATTGCATGTGGTTTATGTCACAGCATGTCATGGTAAGTGTTTGTATTTGTGGTCAGTCTGTGGTCCCTCACACCTAGGATTCCCTCCTATCCTACATCACATACACACTCATGCACAAGAGATTGAGTTCCATGGCTGTTATTGGAGGTGTTCTACACAAGATCGAGAGTGCCACTGATGAAGCTCATGTCTCTAGTTAGCAGCAACACAATCCCAAAACATGGCCCATGTTCAAATGCCATTCCTGTGACATGTTTGTGACTCCTTGGTTTTGCCCTTGGTTGAGGCACAGCCTTAGACACTTTTGGATGCCCTGATCTGTCACCAAACATGAATGTGGGTTACGGGGGAGTTGTATTGGTGTCTTGGATGTTGATCCTTAGGAGGCCACCAGGTCAGATTTTCTCTATGCTTCATTGAGTAGCCATCCTTTGCAATTACCATGCCGTCAGGCTCCATCCTCGGGTGGTAGTGTGGCCTCCTTGTGGATGATGCGTGAGAAAGTTGCGCACTCACTAGCTTGCTCTATCTTTTCTCCCTTGCCTCACTCTAACTGACCTTGTTGCGTGTGATACATTTTCTGAGTGTCACAAGCTTTCCATGGTGCTCTTATTACGCGGATCATCCCACAATTCCCATTAAGTTATGTACTCCTCCATAAGATAAAAAAATGACTGTAGGAGGAATTTCACCGACTAGACAGACGAGAGACTTAGTAAAGCAATGTCAAAGATGAAAGTGGAAGGAGAGGAAGGGGGAATGAGAAACAACATGGGGTCAATGATGCTGCGCTAAAATCCCCTTTCTCAAGGATGACTGTGATCTCCATGTTCCACAGGCGAAATGACTGCTTGAGAACATAAATGGCCTTGCGTAGTCGTCACACCTTGTTGCTGCTATTGGTGAACTTGCATGCTCGCGTCATGAAAAACTCCTCATCCAAGGTGCCATGAAAGAAAGGGTTGTTCAAATCCATCTGTTTGAGCTCCCAAGTATGGTGTGCAACAAGGTAGAGAAGAGTGCAAGCAGTGGTATAACGACCAAAAGGTAAAAACTTCTCATCAAAACTAATGCCCATGATTTGAGGAAATCCCTTGGCAATGATATGCGCCTTGTAATGGTCCATTACCCCATCACGCTTTAGTTTATGCTGAAAGACCCAGCGAGAAGAGGCTACTTTATGACCAGGAGGCAAGTTGACCAGCACATAGATATCGTGTTCATGCCGTACAAAAAGTTCCTCTTGCATGGAGGTCACCCTAAGAGACACATCTGAGGCCTCACAACCTCACAGACTGTGGTGGGCTCTGGTCTTAGAGGGGACAGGCCACTGGAAACAAAACAGGCCGTGACATATCTAGCCACAGAGCTTTCAAGGGCACTAAATAATACCTTATGAATGAGGGAGTAGCAGATTGTGAAGCTAGAGTGAACAACACCAACACTGAGCCTGTCCAGTGCAATGGTGCTCAGACCTAGAGCACAACGTCCTATGGCACCAGACACTACCTTAGTGTGAGAAGGGAGGGCAAGAAGCCGACCTCCTCACGTGTAGTTCTTTAGTGGCAACACAACGGACTGCGTGAGGGATTGTGGGCTAGGTGGAGACCAGATAGCAAGATGCTGAGAGAAGAGAGTTGAATGTGAGTTAGGAGGAGACACAGAAGGAGGAGGCTGGGAGAACTCGGGTAGGAGAGAAGGAGACAGGAGATGAAACGAACAAGCCAGCAGGGGTGGAGACCGGTCTCCACCCCTCTTGGCCCATTTGTTTCAGGAGAAGAGGAGGCATCAGTGGAAGAGGAGGGATGGACGGTGTCATCAATAGCAGTTGGGACACCAATGGCCCAGATAAGAAAGAGGAGGGATCAGGAGCAACAGCAGAAGAAATCCCATTTCTCCAAACCAAGAGAGAGAAAGGGGCAAGATCATGCTCAAGGACAGAAAGAAGGAAAACATGTCATGAGATTGAGTGATACAAGGTGTCCCAATAAAGTGAGGCCTTGGATTGAGCTGAGACACCAAGGAAGACGTAAAGACGACCACAACTCGAGAACTTGCCTTCCTGGAGGTGAGCAGGGAGCCAAATAGTGGTGACATACTCCCAGACACAAGCGAGTCACGGAGAGCATGCAAAATTTCATAAAGAGTGATGTTACGAGGGAGTGGACCACGGGGTACACGCTTCCGTACCTAGGTCATGTAGGGCATGATCTCAAGTACAAGGAGGGAGGATGGAACGGACTCATACAAGAGGGACTGGACAGAATTGAGTGAGGTTCCACATTTCATAGACTCCACTTTACCAGGGTGTGTAGGGAGTAGAGGATGCCAAACGCACACCATGAGACGTGAGGAAGCGAGCCCTGGGACCAAAAAACTCACCCCAACGGTCAGAGTGAAATGTACAAAGCTAGTGCTGGCCATTGCGTTCAGCTTGAGGAAGCCATTCCTCAAGGGCATCAGTCATGCTCCTCTTGTGGCACAATGCAAAGACCCGAGGAAAGCGAGAGAAGTCATCAGTGAGACAAAGCACGCAAAGGCCAAGGCCACCGAGGAAGTCATGGGAAAGAGGGTCCATGATATCAGCATGCACAAGGTCAAGAAGGTGGGTAATGACATGATGAAAGGTAAAGAAGGGAGACATGTGCATCTTGCCTTGAGTACGGTCGAGGCAGTCAGATGTGCAAGGAGGGGAGAAGGAGGAAGAGTCAAGAACATGCACTGTTTGCAGGTGCAACATGCTGCTGATGGCAATGGTGTGGATGTTGCACACACGGCAATGTAGAAGACATACATGCTCAAGGGACATGGATGGTATAACGTGAACAAAAGAAGATGCAAAGAAAGATAGAAGGAGGAAGAGGGATACACAAAACAGAAGTTCGCAAAGAATAGCATGAAGAACCACTCAATTGGTGCACTACAGCAAGGCAGTATTAGCTCCACAGCAGGCTGAATTTGAGATCACATACAAAAAACACATCTGGCAAGAGCACGACTTTGCCAGGACCAACAAAATGGACAACACCAGTACCCTGAACGGGCAGCAACTGGCCGACGCCAATGCAGGCGAAGTGAACACTGGCTTTAGGACCATGTGAGACAAACGAGGAATATCAGTTTAACAGATGATGCGAGGAGACGTGTCCAAAACACTCTCACCTTCCTTGTCACGAAGACGGAGGATATCTATGAGTGTCTTCTCATGTCGGCATTCAGCAGCACAGCGATCATCATGAGGACCACCATCAATTCATTCGGCATGTTGGCAATTACCATTGTGCAGCCACTGAGGAGGTGCGTAGAAGGCAGATGGGGGTGCGTAGTAAGGGGGCTGACTCGGGGAAAGAAGCCAGCCAAGACCAACAGGTCCCAAGGTAAGAGAGGCCCCGTGGTGAAATTTTCCTAGAGAAGGGACGCTGGAGGAGGAGCCGGTGGAATATCAGGGCTGAGAGAACCCAGGGAGATAAGCAGAAGAGGCACTGGTGGACAGGCATGTGGCAGTCGCGATCTGCACTCAGTGCGTGCACATGGATGCTGCTAGGCTTGCATCATCAGGAGGGTGTGAGCAATTTGGGACAGAGTGTTCGGTTTTCCCATGATTCAAGCATGTAGTCGGAGAAGAAGAGGAGGAGGAGCAAGCTGAGGGCATGGTGGTTCCACACCCCTTGCCACTGCGCCCTCTTCATCTGCCAAATCTACCACCATGCCTGCTACCAGCACGTCCGCGTCCCGCACCAAGTGTGGCATGAACACCGCCAACAGCAGATGAGGAGCTAGTGACAACGGAGGAGGAGAATTTCGAGGAAGGAAGAGCAGTGGTAACAACAGAAAAGGGTGAGCTATGAATGTGTTTGTCTTGTATATGGTTCCATGAGTCAGTGACGTGAGCAGCTATTCATTCATTAAGTATGCCAATGCCAGGAGGGACAGAAGCAGCAACAACATCAGCGGCAAGATGCTGAAGCTCAGTAGCAGGTAGGAAAAAAACATTTGACAGTTCAGGGATGAGACCCGTGACAATGGAGAGACAGGTAGAGAGTTGCCCTGGGGCTGGTTTACCAAGGTCACGGACTAGTTGTAAACTGCGAGCCCAATACTCGTGCGCTATCTCATCTATATGCACGTGGAGCTTATTGAACTGCACTGTCCAGGCACTTTGAGCAGCATGGCCAGTGACAGTGGTGCAGTGGTGAATGAGGTTGTAGGCGTCAACAGGGTTGGCCAAGCAGCCGCGGGCAGAGTCAGCATTGTAAGAAACAATCTCATCCATGAGCTTGTCTGGTCCGATACTGATCAGGGTACGGACCGCACGAGCAGATCTATCGGGATCAGGGACAAAGGGAGTGGCAGCTTAGGGGTCAGGTGTGAAGTAATAATGCCAGAAACACTCACCTGGGCCCATGCACTGAATGAAAATTCCCAGGGTGAGAAGTTCATCTTGGTGGTGAAGTGCTGGGGGAAAGTCTCAAAGTCACATTGGCCACTTTGAGACAGTGCAGCGGCAGCAGTGGACTGAGAGTAAGCACCGGTGGATTGTGTACCTGCTGTAGTGGAGCCAGTATCTGAGCGGTCAGTGTGCTGAGTGGAGGAGGAGCCAGTGGCAGTCAAGGTACCAGTATAAACAACAAAATTCACAGAAGGGACACACTCAGCGTGATGTATCATGAAAAGCTAAGAAAAAATTGAGGCCAGATTGGCCTGTTCAGCATCAGCATCCTGTTGATGGCTCTCAGTGGCCACAATGGCCGGACGAGTCTGCCACAGCTGTTCCTGGATCTGAGAAATAGCAATATCATGATCAGACATTATGGAAGACCATAGGAGAGAAAAAAATGATAGTAGAGGGGAGAATACTTTCTGCAGCATTTCTTTGCCTTTGTGGGTGCAGTAAGAGTACGAGGTGCTAAAACAGTGAGGCTGAAATCTGCAACGGAGGCAACTTACAGGAAATCATAGCACCAGGCAGGGAGTCATGAAAAAAGGATGAATGAGAGTGCAAGAGGAGTGCTCACCATTTGGGGGGCGTGCGAACGAGATGAACAGCAGTGGCAGCACAACAGTAGCAGGGACTGCAAGAATACATATCTTTGATGAAGCAAAGACCGTGAGACACAGGAAGCCAGTGAGAGTAGACTTGAAGATGTCTTCCGCTGCTGCACAAGCTGAGATAAGAGTGTAGATCTGAGCCGTAGTGGGAGAGGTGGAGGCTGAGTCGAAGAGGACTGTGGATGAAGAAGAGAGTGGTCGTCCAAATGGACTGGACAGCAGATGAGGCCGATGTGGCAGGTGACGCAGCAGAAGTAGCAATGGCACCTGTGGTTGCTGAGAGTTGAGCAGCTATGTTGACTTTAGCTCCTGCCATTGGGCCATAGGTGGCTGCTGCTTGTGCAAAGTTTTCATTAGCGTGAACACCGGTTGTGGCAACACGCGCCAGAGAGACGTGTACAGTGGCAGAAAAGCTGGCGAAAGCAGTAGTGGCAACATCAAGGATGGCACAAAAAGACTGCAGGCCTCTGTTGTAGTTCGGCCCTCCCGCATAAGTGGGCTGACTGATGCCACACATGCTGAGAATGCAGGCTGCGGTTGCTACAAATACTTGGTGCTCACAGCTGCTGTGATGACTGCTGCCTCTGAAACTGTGACTCTGGTTGTGACTGATCAATTGGCTGGTATGGAGGTGGCAAAATACTAGCTGGAGGTACAGAGGAAGTGGTGGATGGTGTTCTAATTAAAGGTCTATGCATTGGCATTGAGATAGGGATATCCTCAAAACCAAGGGTGGGGATGTCGTTGGCTGTGAACACCAGTCAGTAGATCTTGTGATGTTAACGCTCAGACTCAGCAACAACCTCATCAGAGTCGTTTTTGCCTGGGATGCATGCAAATTTTCCATGCCCCTCCTCTTGTAGTTGATCACAATGGAGCTCACACTTGTGGTGTGCCACATATGCTGCATTGACTTCTGCCTCCTCCTCATTTAAAGGTGAGAAGATTGGTGGGGAATCTGGAGGTTACACCAGGATGGCAAAGGCATTGGCAAAGCCACATCAACGGCTTTAATGGCTACTACTGCTGATGAAGTGGTGGCTGAGATTTATTGCAGCAGTTGCATGTTGGAAGCAGCACCCACTGCTTTTGAATGAGTATGGCTATGGTTGTGGCTATGTGTGTGGCAGAGAGTGATACGATGGCAGCAGTTGTGCCTACAGCTGAGAATGTGTCTACGGTTGTAGTCATAATAGTGGCCGCAGATGCGGCTACGTCTGTGGCTGCGGCTGCAGCTGCGGATACAGCTGAAAGAGGGCTGTGATAGCAGGCAATGCCAAAGCAACTCTACCATTTTTTCATTAACCCGTGTTGACACAAGGGCCCGTTGTATCCATTAAACCACGGCATCAAAGCATCGATAAAAATTGATGTAACATCAATGTCGTGGTTTCTTGTTTTCAGAGCGGACTTGCAATCGTGGAAAGAGGTAAAAGAAAACAATCTGGAGTGTACCTGCGAGTGAGCTGGCCAGTCTGAAATACTGCAACAACCATCTGGTTGACAGCGACCGTCGCACGAACGCAGTGACGGGATAGAATAGGAAAACTGGTCGAATTTTTGTCCATTTTTTCTAAACCTGTCAATTTTGTGAGTGGAAAATGGTAAAAAAAATCTTGAGAAGAAATCCTTTCAGTGCATCAGTTATTGCAGTCTTTGCAAAAGCAGCCAACAACACTGACATGCAACGGAACAAGGTGAGAGGTTGCAAAACTGAGAGCAGCCAGTCGATTTTCATGCATTTTGACGTAATATGTCTTGACTCGCAACAATGAGGCATCATCAACGTCAAAAGCATCCTACAATTTCACATGCAATGACAGCGCGACTGTCAAGCGAGACGAGATGATGAAGTTTCAACTCATTGGTTGTGAACAGGCCGATTTCTTATTGTTTTCTTTGAGAGAAGAGATTTCATGAATGAAAGTTTCTGCTTTCAATGCAACTCAATACAACAGCCCCACAATGATGTAAGCAGTCGCTTGTACATGGACACAATGATGTTAACATCAATGCTTTGAGGTTCAAGGTGCCTCTGGCAACAATGGCAGTAAAAGTTGCGAAAACCCCTATTGTAGACAGAGCATCCATAAGAGGCAGGCAACCGAAGAGAAGCAATAATACTGGAAGAGAGGGAGGCTGTGATTGTGGCTATGGCTGTGAACGCAGCTGCTGAAAAGGTTATATCAGCAGCCATGCTTGTGACCGTGTCTGTGGCTGCAGTTGCAGCTGCATCTAGTGTAAAGAGCAAGCAATGCCGAAGTTACACTGAGAGAAGTGCAGCCATAGTTACAAAGGCCGTTATTGTAGATGCAACAGTCATGAAGAACGGACAACCAAAGAGTGGCCAGAGACCCAGAAGAGATTGAGGTCGGTGAGTGGCAACAATGCTTGGCATTGAACCTCACTTTGCCTTGCCTGGTGGCACCAAGCAAGGTGGACGGGACAAGAGCATCTAACGTACACCAGGAGTTTCTACAGAATGCAGTCCTGGAGATAGATGTAGCCATGACCTGCTGCATGTGGACAGTGTGCTCATTAGGATGTCCGTTGCCAAGAGGGACAATGGAGTGGATCCCAGGGTTTTTTGTGCCACTGCTTGAGAGGGCAGTGGGATAGAGAAACAAGTGTCTCCCTCGGTTGGCATGACAGGAGACTGATCGGCGTGTGACAGATGTGGACACGATAGAGCAGTGGAGACACTGGAGGAACAGCTAGGGAGGACTCGTAGGCAGCCACCACGGATGAAAGGGGTGAAGGATGCAGGACAAATGGGATATGCAAGACGGGATAAGCCAGACGAATGGACTAGAGAAGAGGTGAGAGGACCAGACACGAAAGGACCGATCAGGCTGGACGGAGCCGCAAAGGAGTGAGCAGGAGACACCGAATCGGACAGAGTGGGGGGCAAGACTGGAAAGGAAGACACTCCAGACAAGCTGGAAGACATCCACAGAATGGACAGAGAGGACTGTCTGGATGCAGGACCATACGACCAAGAACAAACCAAGGGTGAGGGCTGTGGAGAAGCGGCCACCAGGACTGCAGGTACGCCAGGACCAACTTCTGTCCAGACCGAGAGAGTGGGAGAAGGAAGGCAGCCAAAGAAAGGCAACCAAGGCCAAAGAGGAACACAAACTCAAAGAATAACGCATCATAAGTCTCGATGACACGCTAGCAAGCAGATTGTCAAAAGCACCATGCCTTTGACTGGGTAGACACACCTAGGAATGGACAAAGACAGCCACGAAGGACAAGTTTGCTGTCACGTAGGTCCTCAGGCAGCTATACAGATGCAATTCTACCCCTGGCCACTAAGGATGTTCATCCCAGTTCTGCTATGGGTTATGCCCTGCTTGCGACTGCGCATGCACTGGTGTTAGACGTTGGTACTCTTAGCAACGTCGAGGAGTGTCATGCCTTAGTGGCCACTGTTTCTCTGTTATCCAAACCCACCACATTTCTTCAAGCGCACACGACATCGGACACCCACCAACGGAAAGTTGCCATGCAAGATGAGTTGAAGGTTCTTGAAGACCATGTAACATACGGGCTAGTTGATCTGCCACCAGGGTGCAAGTATCCATTGATTCTCAATAGGTCTTCCATAACAAGTATAAGCACAACGGTCCACTTGATATGATTTTTTTTGTCTCAAGACAAAGGGATATTTGCATATCCTAGCATCAACTTTGATGAGACATTTAGACCAATTGGCCACTACACCACAGCTCGATAGCTTCTGAGTCTTGTAGCCCATGTTGACCCGGGATTCCGAGGTGATCCCATCAGTGCGGCCGAGGCATAGTGGCCCACCGCGGTGTCCCTGCAATGTCCAGTGATCATTCGCTTTGAAGCTTAGAATGCGGTGAACTGGCACATGACATGGCACATCTTGTTGGGCCACCGCGGCTGTCACCAACCACCAAAAAAGTAATATTTGTGAGGCATCCAGCTTGGCTTGTCTCCCGGCCTATGTTGTCCATCCATTATGTCAATCCCCCTCACCATCCCTTCATTGGGTGGTCATGAATGGATTCATTTTGGACAGCCTGGAATGCATGTAGACAGATATGAAAGAGTCCAATGCCTGTGCTCCTACTGTGCACGTGGCCATCTAATTGATGTTCATAGAATGGCAGATGTCGTAGAAACTTCCAGGTGAACATGCAAGTTTTCCTTTTCAGTTCAGAAAGATAGATAGATAGATAGATAGATAGATAGATAGATAGATAGATAGATAGATAGATAGATAGATAGATAGATAGATAGATAGATAGATAGATAGATATATAGATAGATAGATAGATAGATAGA
>SZWC01003051.1:13431-33541 GCA_023375785.1 Penium margaritaceum
TCTTCACAAGTGGGAGGTTACTTGTCACTGGCCATCCTCAGTTGTCGAGTGACCCTTGAGCTACCAATGCATCTTCAACGGTTGCCCTTCAGCTGCTTGCTACCCTTTGGCTTCCAACGACCCTCCAGCTTCTAGTGATCCTTCACCTTCTAGGTGACCATATAACTACCAAGTGACCCTTCATCTGGTCTGGTTGGTTATGCAACCATCCTCATTGTTTTGTTATTCCCTACAACCAAGTAGACATGATAATCCTTAAAGGTCTACCATACCTACTTAAAAGTGGCCAATTCACTCAGTCAATCATGCTTTCAGGTTTTCAACACCACCAAGCACTCTAGAGTTAAATCCAATCTCATTCATCAAGCTCTCCAGGTGTTGCCTCTAGCATTTGGACTTTGTACAGTTTACAAAGTACATCATTACTAAGGTTCCTCAGTGAGAATGTATCCAGGGCGGTCAACATCCAAATCTTGTCATTAGCTACATCCAAGACGTGTCTCTAGCACTTGGTGCACTGCTCAACTTGTACAGCTACAACAACAACTACTACTACTACTACTGTTGCTACTGCTACTACTACTACCACTACTACTACTAATACTACTACTACTACTACTACTACTACTACTACTACTACTACTACTACTACTACTACTACTACTACTACTACTACTACTACTATTACTACTACTACGACTACTACTACTACCACAACTACTACTACTACTACTACCACTACCACCACCACCACCACCACCACCACCACCACCACCACCACCACCACTACTACTACTACTACTACTACGCGTCTGGTTTCCAGAATTAGTGTGACAAGACAGCTATGTGCATTAGGATCTGTGTACATATCCGGGTGTGACGTATGTATCCTTTGTGTATGTGTATGTACTAACTAATAGTGCATACATATATTTGTGTGCAAGCGTACTTTCAACCACAAATGTCCATCTTTTTTCACGGTTGTCCCTGTTAGGAAAGTCCAACTCTTGAGTGAATCCTAAATTTGACCGACACTTCCTCAGACGTTCAAGCTTGGGAACTCTAAAGGATAGACGGTGTAGATGTGGCTGAATATTTTAGAGTTAAATCCACAACTGATGGGGTCAACAGCAATAAAAAATAATTGACCTTGTGGCCTTGCTTTTGCTTTTACGACCTTGAGTTGGTGGTCCCATTTACAGATCTTCCAACGACAGAGTTGGATCAATGGCTCGCAGGACCACTCTCACATCATTGACGACAAGTAGTCTACTACTCAGGCAGATCAATCTGTTGTGGCACAACTCGTTGAATCCATTGGAATCCGGATGGACTTCACATGCACCATACTTGCATGCTTTGGAGATCTATACGAGCAAGTCAAACGCAAGGTACAAGCTTCAACACTTATGTCGATAGTCCTGCGTGGAAAAGCACATCCGACACTCCCATGGAACCATCACTAGTAGTGATCTTGCTCTAAAAAAGCTATGTTTCCACTACATTTGTCTCAAGCACGCCATCGGGTGAGCAAACACCATTTTTGGAATCAAATAAGTCATAATGCGAGTTATCGCAATACCTGATCACATTCACAATGCTGGCTAAAATGCTCGAATAGGAATCCAACGGCTTGTGTATCCAAGGTCACAATCCATATAGCTCTGGAAGAATGTTGTAGTGAATGAAAATCTTGTCTTTGATGGAGATTGATGTTGTCGATCAACGCCATCAACATCAGTAATGGACTTATGCGAAACCGGGCCACATCTTGCTTGACTGTTAGAAGGAATAGCAGCATGCAAAAAAGGGAGGAACTCACAGAGAAAAAAACGAGGATTCAAGAGAAATTTAAGCACAAGAGCAGATGCCAAACAATCACCCATCTAACCGGCTTACATCACTGTAGACGAGGATTCTTCAGATCAGAAAGCACGGCGAGGGGTATGAGGATGAATAACTGGCGATGCTACTACGAGTACAATCAAGGATTTATAAAAGTTACAGAACAATACCAAATTTACTGGATGGAGGTGAGAATATTCGCGGAAGCTTCCTAACACGCTTGCCACTGGCTGGGCGTCAGCACTCAGCTCATAGTGTCGACACAGGTCGGACGCGAAACGACAAGGGTTTGGCTAGATGACACAAACACAGTGTCAAATGTGACTCCATAAATAAACTCATGCAAAGAGAGTTAACAGATGACAGGTCCACAGCATGAATACCTGTCACGGTGCACGACGGGTGTCGCATGCGACAGTGTAAGTTCTGTCCTAATACCAGCCCAAAAACAATGTTTTGGCTGCAACTTTATGCAGACAAATAAGAACGCTACGCCGTCTGAACCTAAACGTGCAAGATCTCAGCTGGTCACATTTTGCGGGGATGTTCCTTACCAAAGGAGGACGAGCCGTCATTACTAGTCAAAGGTTGAAATTTGGTATTGAACTACAAAGTGCCACAAGATCTCAAGTAACAAAGCCATTTTTCAACACATGTGATGATCATGAAAACGAGAAACTTCCTCCTCACTGTTGTTTTCTTTGTGATGTGCAAGTCCCTTTCTCCAAGAAAGTCCATGAACCAGAACAATTTCGTCCTATAGGAGGAATACAAAGAGATAATGTTTTTACATGTTTGGTATATTTGTTCAATTTTGCTAGCCAAACTTTGACCATGCCATCTGGCGTAGTCAAGTCTGGTGTCTATGTGTTCGTTACGATAGACAAACGGGTCTTGAGGTCGCATTCCGACTTCAACAAGGAGAGATTACCTAAATATTGAACGAGATATCATGAAGCACCTCTTTTTACGTAGATGCATCCTGAAACACTGATGTTTACAAAGTGTGTGATAGATTTTTTTAAAACCTATGTTACACCATAGTGTTTTCTACATTCTCCTCAGATGTTTCATAGCTTTTGACCATGTAGTGTCTAGAAAAATAAACCTGGGTTTGACTGAAACACTTATATAATTCGCGAATAGCTCTGTCCTACATGTTTTTCACAAAAACAAAAGACAGATGTAGAGGGACACCTTTGACTTTGACTTTGGACATCCCAATCAGGTGGATGATAGTACTTTAGCGAGTTCTATTAGCCAGGATGATGCGATCTTGCATCATGTCTGACCGACTTGCAAGGTCAATTGACGAGTGCTCTTCCCCGAACTTGCTGGACCTGAACTTCCTTGATTTGACATATCAAACACCAGATTAAAGCATGAATCTTTCATCAAAGCACCAAAAGTTGGGGGGGGGGGTGTCCAAATATTCTTTCAACTAGTCAGAGAGACAAGTACAGTTTCAACAAATTTGAACATGGAAAACACTACAGTATTGTAGTTATTCCATCAAAGTATAAAAACATAAAAAACAGCCTGTTATCAAAAGAGAAAGAGAGCACAAAAAAAAGTAGGAGTCACAGCGGATACGGTTGTTACATGATCATTAATGTGTTCACAAAAATACGGCGTATCTTAGAAAGGGTAGGTTTTCTCTATGATAACGCGACACGGTGGCACCCGTGTGACAAATGGGCATTGACAACAAAGTCAACCTCATTTGTGATCTTTCGTGATCCACCCTTCAAGTACTCAACCAGAGACACAGAGATCTTCTCCCTTTCGACGTGACGTATTCAACCAGTCTCCACACAACCAAAGTCATAAAGAAATACCAAGGATTTGAATGGTCACTTTGAGGAGTGTAAGAAAATCCAGGAGCTTTGGAAGAATAGGCCCAGAAATAGAAGGTTGCAAATCATTGTAAAACATTTTGTTTATTCAATTGATTGAAAAAACCAAGTCGAATGTGAGGGGCATAGTATGCCTTCATATGTTTCTTGGTACTCTATGTGTATTCTCGACATGTCAAACACTCGTTCTTGAAGTACACTTACTGATGAATACAAAGTGACCAAGTGTCCTAGCTACTCAAATTGTCTTCTGCTTCGTACCTCATTGTTGTGAACCACCCACGTTCCACTTGGCATGACAGGATGAGGACCCTCATTTGCGACTTTAGATGTTGGTTGTCGATCGGCCGGCGGCCGATCAACAACTAGCACATGGCTTCCTTCAAGGTCACAACTTCACGGGGCCTGGGAGGAGACATTTATGTATTTAAACCTGTATGTACTCCATCTTGGAGGGTGATGGACAGTGGGAGAGTCTTTCAAAGTTATAAACTATCGTAGCATTTCAAAATTGGAAAACGGGATTAGATCAAAAGCATGTTAACATGTGGGTGATGATGTATGTTATACCCCAGACATACATGAGTCCCTAAAACTTTACAAGTGGACAATTCTGTTGTTACATTTTTGGCCCGCTACACGTCAACCGCGGGGTTTTTAAGTTGTTTGGCCGAGGACATATTGGCCACCTGCCACAACCTCCGATGTCCCGTTTCTGAAGGTTCTGACAACCTCAACCACTTTATACAAGGACCAACAAAAATGCCGCAAACCGTGTTCATGTTTTGATACTGTTTTTTTGGAAAACATACAGAAGGCATTCGAATTTTAGAAAAACTCGTTGCTATAGAAGTCCCTCGACTTCTCCATGGAACTTCTTGAAGAAACCACTCATGAAACAACCTCACACGCGGTGCTCGGCCCGCACGGCGAAGACCCAATGCATGCCTCGTTGTTTATATGTGCTTTAATTATCAGAAACTTGTCTTTGACGCACACCTACTGCTTACTACAAAGTATTACAAATTATACAAATTATTTATCTTACCTCCTTGCATTGCCTTCTGCTCCACTCCTCATCCATGTGAACCACCCACATTCTACTGAGTGAAACACTTGGTATCGGGGTGCAACAGAGCTGGAGGGGCAGCCAATGCATTCACCACTGGGTGACAACCTTGCATGAGTCTTCAATGCATATCCACTATTCAAAATTTTACAGAACTCACGATGAAAACAGTGAAAGTATTGGGCGTACCCAACTACAAGCAGTAGTAACTGGCAAAAACTCCAGTGATGGAGGATGAGTAGCATGGTAACGACGATGCTCTTCAGACAAATCAGAGAGCAGTGATGACTTTTGCGGTGAATGAACGGTGCCGATGAACCTGGAGGCCAACCCGGTGATGGAACCCCCAGGCTTGACAAATCATGCTGTTGCCCACCGGGATGACTCCCGGTGCGATGAGAGGCACCAACTGACAAGCTAACAAGAACAAAGATTTGTACCAGAAGCTGTCAGGACCCGAGAGCCTCAACATCCATCTGCTCCAACAACTCAATATGGCGATGGAGGACCTTTAGATCTCCCGTGCATGAGAATTAATACTCAGATTGATAAATATTCAACTCTCAAGTGAACCGCATATTCGACCGGGACTCCTTGAGCCGTTTGATCATACGAACTTGAAAGGACCAACATTCACAACATGGCTGACAAGTTTGGAGGTGTACCTTACCATTGCTGGGGTCAATAACCACGAAAAGGAAATTGACCTCATGGTCTCACTTTTTTGTGGCACGGCTTTGAGTTGGTGGTCAGATCTAAAGACCATCAAATGAGAGCCCGAGACCGGTGGATCTAGATCAACGGCTCACACAAATACTCTCACATCATCGATCGCATTAATTTTACATTTTGAGAAAATAGATCTAATGTGGCACAAATCCCTGTCACCACCGGAGAGCTTGAATGACATTGCGCACACCACTCTTGATTGCTTTGGAAAGAAGAGCAGGAAGTCCGAACCACAGTACAGGCTTCAACACCTATGCTAGTAGTCCAACATGGCAGATTTATATGTTGTTTTTGCAAAATGGTCACTAGCAGTGACCTTGCACCCAACAGACTCTGTTTCTACTACTACGGCCTCAAACGGGATCTTCAGTGATCAATCGCCATGTTTGACATCCAAGACAATCTTTCACGTATGATCATAGCAGCCAATTGCATCGGTATATTCCATGATAATGCTCAGATGTAGAAATCCAATGCCTAGAGATCTTAAGGCCGTAGTTCTTATCGTGGTAGAGGGAAGTCACAGCTGACAGAAACCCTGTCTCTAGTGGAGATTGAAGCCACCAATTCTGAGTGATCAACGAATATGTTGGATTTGCGAGAAGCCCGGACACATCTCGCTCAATTGTCAGAAGCGGCAATAGCAGGATAAAAAAACGGTGAAGCCGTAAAGAAGGAATGAGGAGTCGGGAAACGGCAAAGGACAAAAGTAGACTATGAAGCTCTTGTTCGGTCGGGAAAGCTTGTGCCGACTGAATGCCCATTTGAATGGCTTACATTGTCACAAGAAAGGGTTCCAAAGATGGCAAATTTTGATGAGGGGTACGAGGAAGACCAAATAAAAGCACTACTACAGGTACAACTAATGGGTTGTAAAAGCAACAGAACGGTACAGGGGTTACTGGAGGAGCTTCTCACAATTCTGTAAGCAACAACACGGTTGAGAAGATGAGTTTGCAAAATGATCCATGAGTGTTTGAAGGACTAACTGTTAATGAAAAATTGTAAATCTTTTGATTTTACCAACCTCTCTGACTACAAACCAGAGATGTACAGGACATAGCAATTTGGACAATCTGCCCAATGAGCGACCACAAAATCATCCTTGGGGGAGATTTCTTACACCGACATAAGTTGCAGCTGTACTAGACCAGATAATCCCTCTACGGCAGCATAAATGTCAGAAAATGACACCTATCTTTGATCAAACAACCCACAACACAGCAGCGATTGCGGAAGCAGCAGAGGATGTTGCATCAATTGCAAAATGCCAGCCGATATCTTTTGACATGGCCAGGAGATATCAATGATGTTAATCTCAAGAGTAGCTAGTCCACATGGAGACAAGGAAAACAGAAGAAATCACAAAACTAGTAGCGACCACATCAACCTTTAGACTCGACATGTTTATAGACATCTCGGAGGAGTTTACATCACCTGTCAAGGAGTTTGAAGGGACAAACTGCCCAAGGAGCTACATCTACAGTGAAACATTAATCATTAGATAGACCTGAAGCCGGGCATCAGACCAACAACAAAAGGGGCCTATCAGATGTGTTATCATGAGCTGATCGAACACAAGAGGTTGGTGGACAAGATACTCGGTCAGGGTTTCATCACACCCTCCGCATAATCCTATGTGGCACCTGTAAATATGCCCACCACTCTTCTTGAATAGAGGATTTGGAGACTGCTTTTCCTTGACCCTGCCCTACTGCCCTGTTATCCCTCTAGCCCCTATAGCGTCCACGCACATGTTGCAGCCTTAGGGTGCATGCGCCTTGAACTGTGCATCCAAGTAGTGCTTCAAGTTTGCCGCATACATTTCACTCATGTATTCATGTAACATCCTCCAGCCTGTACAAGCCTGGCCCGATGCCATCATGGTGGTCTTTTTCTTCAGTCTCTCACTTGTAAGACCATCACAAAAGTAATCCTCTATAAAAAAATGTTTGTTACTTGAAAGTCTAGGTCCTATCATCCGTGAGGAAGCTTTTGGTTTCCTCCACGAGTGCAGTGAACTCATTCATGTAGGCATCGAGCGAGGCCTTTTTGAAGGCTTGCTGCTCCTCCTCACATTGGATGCACGTTTTGCACGAGATAGCATAGAAATCCTCCCTCGGCATGTGCTGGTAGTCCGCCCGTGGCTGCAGTGCACCCCACTCCTTGACCACATACTTAAAGAGGTTTTCCTCAAGTCGTGTTGTGGCAAGGTCATCTCACTGACTGAGTGGAGCTTTGTGAAAACATAGAATGTGCTCCATGCAATTCAGCTAGTCTCTCAGGCTCACACCCTTCTAGAGGATCTCTAGACTTTGGAGGAAGGATATGTTCATGACCGGCCATAATGTTGTCGAGGTAGGCAAGTCCTCACTGCAACTGGCAGTGGAATTTGCACCTGTGGTACGCTGCAATCACTGCTGTATTTGCACCTGGGTCGTGCTCTGCAGCGCCTTGTCAAGGTCGTCAAATTGGTGGATTGGCTCATGAAAGGCCAGATGGTATAGCTGGCGGTCACAGTCAAGATCCTTGATGTTGTGCCCAATGGGGGCCAATAGGTTGGCAAATGCAAAATTTTAAACTTACGTCACCAGAGTGTCGGTTATAGCCTTAAGGACTCGCAATGTGTGTGCACCTTTACCATCTACAGGAGGCTAGAATTCACATACAAGCATCCAAGAATGCCCACCTTCTGGAGACATGTGCCGTCAACAATGAAGCTTGAGTGGGTATGGGTTTGCCCTATCGGAGTCTCATCGTGGGAAGGGGGTCCGCCCCTACTCCCTCGGGTGATGTTGTACCACCACCGTCTATGATGATCTTGGGTCAATGTGTTGCCTCAATAGCCAACTCAGTAAGCCTGTAATGGTTGGCATGAATTGCCTTTGCAATAGCATTATCCGACTCGTACTCGTGAGACTTCACGTGTGACTGCTTTTTGTGCCTTTGGAGTTGTCGAAATCCTCTCTACTATCGGCAACTTCATGCGATCTGGCAGTCATCTTCTCTTGAGCAATCATCTTGAATTCACAAGTCAAGGGCAATGATCATGATCCTCGTCGCCTTCACTGTCATCAACGTCTTGCTCTTCATCGGGGTCCACTCTTGGGTGGTCCTCCACGAGCTCATCCTCCATCGTGTAGGATTCGTCCACGTGTACGTTGACGTGATCATTGAGCATTTTTTTGGCTTCTGTACACTTCTTGGTATTGGTGATTTCAGCGCAAGTTGCCTTCGGCGGCACGGTCGCCGTCCTCTTGGCAATCATGCTCACGGCGGTGACCCCTAAGATATGGAGTCTATCGATGGTGTGTGGTGAGGCAGTCATCACCTTGCCATTGTTAGTCTCGGACGGTTTGGCACTTGCCATTCCATCATGCATGTAACTAGCACGTGAAGACCTTTGTAATGATCATACTACAACTTCAAGGAGGTATCGCTTCCCGAATTGTCCATGCTCGCACGATCGATGAGGCAACTACAAAATTGGTTTGTTTCCTAGGACGCCGTGGATGGCGCAACCACAAAGTAAGAGTTTCTATTTTCTTAGGCTGCCATGATCGGCACAATGAAGTGGATTCAAGCTAGGTTCCTAAGTCATGACTCATGGTACTACACATCGTGCAAAATCTAGGAAAAAAGAAACTAAGATAAAAGTAAAAGATGAGCAAGGTAATTGAGCCCCGCTCGAAGAGTGAGAAGGAGAGGAGGAGACGACTCTACTCTAGAGTTCCCAACCTCTCACGCTCTTTCCATACCCCTCCCGCTTTCTCTTTGTCTTCAATTCCTCCTTGGCCGCCTTTTGAATTTACTTGACGCGCCTTGCACCTCCTTGAAGGTTTCTCCCTTAGTGCCTATACAGATGGGGAGGCATCCAAAAGTTCCCAAGGTTTTTTCTTTCCTCTTATTGGTGTGCTCCTAAGCTGTGAGATTCGATGTTCTTGGGGAGGAGCCTTGCTCCAGTTTTTGGTCAAGGGAGGAAGGAAAAATTCTTGTAAGGAGAGAAAATGGTGACTTATGGATGGGGACTCCCCACCCTATCCACCAAAAGCCCACATAGTTCTTAGTGAAGGAGAGGAGCTAAAAGAGGGTGGAAGAATAAACACGAGCTCCTCATAACTTTCCAATACAATACATGGTGCTTAAAACTGTTACATTATAAGGCCGTAACCTCCTTTTGCGTTTATGCTACTACTACAACTACTTGTATAATTTTATGTATAACACAGTTGCAGAATTCGTCACACACTCAGTCGTAGGAGTCGTCTTGTCTTGATACCATTGTAACGAGTTGTGTTTCTAATTGTTGCACAGATGTCATTGTCGGAGTTTGCAAAATGATGTCCACAGCTTGTTGGAGGGATTTTCTTCTCCTCGTCAATCTTATGGGCAATCGTCATCAACCAGGCGTGTACGGAGACTCAAATATTTGAGTCGCCAGAGCCCCATTTCCATGTTTACCTTGCCCTCTTGTTCAGGGTCCCAAAAGAAGGGCGTATTACCTCAAACTTGTGAGTTTGCACAAGTTTTCTTGGGTTAGGAACTCGGAGTTCGTCCTAAATGAGCTCAAGTTTCTTTTTTGACATATCAGCGTAAAATCGTTTCGTGCGAGGCATGATTGGCAATTTGTCTCTGGCTTCTCTCGTGCATGGCTTGCTCTCACTCTCACTCTATCCCTCGTCATTGCCTACTCTTTAGAGTGAGGGTGAGGGCATAAGGCTATAGGCCTCGACACTCAAGGCCTCACACACCTGCCCTCTGATTGAGCGACCACCTTGATAGACCGCCAGCAGATGGTCGACCGATTGCCGGCCGGACACTTGGCCGGCCGCCGGTTGTCTAGCCTGCCAACAGTCAGTTGGCTAGCGGCCAACGAAGGGTTGGCTGTCAGCCAGCTCTCACTGTTGCTAGGGGTGGTTTCCAACCACCCTTTGCTTTGGTGAAGATAGAGGGCCGAACCGACCCTCTTGCTACACTAGGGAAGTATAACTAGTGGGATAAAATGCTGGCTGATGTGGCAACCTTATGCAGATTGTGCGACACTTGGTAAACAGCAAAACCTTGTTGCATGAAACCACCAAGACCATACCCCTCTCTCCCTGTTCTAACGGAGCTGTGGGTTGACATCAACATGGAATTCGTGACAGGGTTGTCCGCCATCTCCAAGGCTAGGGCGTCATTCTTGTGGTGGTGCATAGATTACAAAGATTGCCATACTTCATCCCGATGACTACTGTTGTCGGTGCTGAGGGAACAACACGATTGTTTCTAAACTCAGTTTGTAGGTTAGTATGGTGTGTTATGTACCATCAACAGTGATAGGGACGGCCGCTTCAGTAGCCATTTCTAGTGTGGCTTGATGACACGTTACGGTGGTTGGATCAAGCTATTAATGACATTCCATCTTCAATCCAATGGGCAGACTGAGCCGACCAATCAGATGCTCAAACAAATTCTCCGCACATGATGTGGCCGCATGACACTAGATGGACAAAACAACTGTGGACCGCCGAACTCTCATACCATGCCACTTCCACTGCAACGAGGAAATTCTGGTTGAGGTGGTCTACAGAAAAATTCCTACCATTCTCGCAAGACTTCAAAGCCAAGGCAACATTCCCGCGGTTGACATCCACCTAGGGGTTTCTCCAGCATTCATGAATCAAGAAAACAATCACTCGCGGAGACATAAGCAGTGATGAAGCAAGTAGAAGATCAACATCGCATCCATGACGTGTTTAGCAATGGCGATTGCATCTTACTCGGCCCAACGAACATCAAACTATGAGGGCGAGACTTAGCAAAACTAAAATCCTTGTGGTTGGGTCTGGTTAAGATAAAGCAAATGTAAACCCTTGTTTTCACTCGACTTTGCCTGCCTGATTAGCATCGTGATCTAATCTGTCGTCCACATGAGCAAGCTCAAGCACTGAATTGACCCCATCGAGAATCTCATCGACAGAGACGACGCAACTCCGCTCCCTATTCAAGTGAGCCAGGATAAGAATTACGCACTTGTAGACATCATTTGAAAACGACGCCGTGGAAAAATGATCAAGGATGTAATCAAGTTGCACAACTACGACGTTGTGCACAGTAGTAAGGAGCCTTCTGACTACCTCCAAGATGTCAATCATTTGATCAACGGCTATTACCGCTATCATCAGCCTAGTTTGCTTACACGCCGGGACATCGTGACCAATAGAGTGGAAAGTGCTGTGTCCCGGACGTACATGAGTCTTAAAAACTCCATGAGTTGGCATTTTTGTTGTTGCATTTATGGCCCACGACTACGATGATCTTAGGATTCTTATGTTGTTTGGCCAGGGCATTTTTTTCTACATGGCCCGACCTCTGGATTTCTGGTTACAAAGGGTTTGACAACCTCCACCACTTTCTAGGAGGGTCGACAGAAATGTCGTGAACCGTATCGATTTTTTTATGCTGTTCAGTCCACATCTTCACATCGGTGGACTTTTATAAATGTAGGCCTTGACATTCTTGAAGCCCGTCGACTTTTCAGTGGAGCTTCTAGAAGCAATCACATACAGTGTGACCTCGCTGGCATTGCTAGGCCCGTGTGTCATAGACCCAACAAATGGCTCACTGTGATTGTCGTCATTGTATTCATGTGCTCTGCTTATCCGACACTTACCATCAAAGTACATCTACCTATGATTACAAATCATCCATTTGTCCCGCCTCCATGAATTGTCTATTGCTCTTTATGTCACCCTTGTGAACCACCCATGTTCAGCTTAGCAACAATTGAGCTTACATTATTGGGACGGAGTAAATAAAGTCTTAATAATGGGGACGCTTTCAACACTTTTAGCCAAGTTCAAGGGTTGCTTTGGAACTTGTCACATAGTGGGGGCTCTTTGGAACTCTTGTCGTCAAGTCCCCTTCCTAGTTTTCTTTTATATTTTCCATCTAAGCGACAACACTGCCGAATTCATCGTGGACCGGACCGACACGGATCAACTCGATGATGTCGATTGTGATTTTAGGATTGTGGTGGTTTCCCTCTCGATGCATAATACCTCAATAAGTCCATAAGTGGTAGGGAAAAAGTTCAAATCACCGGGTCGCGATATTGTTTTGACTATCCAAATTCAAGAAGAAACGTTATAACAATCCAAAACTTAACTGTAGTAAAGATTTGTTGAAGAAAACATCAATCTCTTTGTAATTTTGAAAGAATTGACTGGCTCCATCCCCTACTGCCTGTTACACCGAATGGACCGTAGATGGTGAACAGGTAGAGGTTGCAAGGCAGAACATGCTCAGTATTTGCGACACTTGAGCAATTTAAAGTTAGCGGTAAATTTACTTCAATGACAAGTGTCAAAATGATCAAACATATATACATATATGTATATACAAGTATCGAGTTATGAATGAGGGATAGTCGGGGTTGTTGGATCAATTGTCGGACGATGCGTGCGCAGTCGCGTCATGAGTGGTCGGATTTGAGAAGGTCCCCCAAGAAGTCAGGGGTCCTCGAGAATCAACGGTGAAGATGCAAGATGCATCTATACAAATCCAAATTTGTCTCGGTGCGTTGGGAATTCGGCTAAAAGGCCACGATTATTCTATTTGTAGGTTCGCGAGAGTGGTTGATGTTGTCGGAAGGTTCACGAATATCAACTGAGGTCAGGGCAGTTGGCTAGTTTTTCCTCGACCATTGGAGTGAATATTGCAATTTTCACGACGCAATGGACTGTTTCTGTAATAATAGAAATTCCCACTCGGAAAGATTAGGGACTCGTGTACATCTGGTATGTAACACTCCCCCCTTTTTAGCCGCCATGTCCCAGCACACATACAGATGTGGCGAGGAGATGGCGGAAGTAGCCTTCGATAAGATGATCGACATCTTTGAGATTATCATTGGGTTCCCAGATGTCGTGCGTGGCGTTGTAGCCGTACCACTTGACAAGATATTTTGTCATCTTGCCTCGTCGTCGATGTCTGAGGATGTCCTTGATGACTTACTCTGTGTCTTCGTCCACTTGAACAGAAGGCGGAGGAGGAATATCCCTGCTAGGGAAGTTCTTTCCGGGATCAGGATACTGCTTGAGTCGGTTGATATGGAACACTGGATGAACTTCCATAGTGTCAAGGAGTTTGAGTTGCGCAACTACAGGGGTTTGCATGTGCTTGATCTCAAACACTCCCAACCATCGAGGTTTGAGCTTTGAAGAGTTGGCTCCGTGAAGTCTGATGTTTGCTGAGCTGAGGAGGACCTTGTTGCCAGCGACAAATACGTCCTTACTACGATATTGGTCAGCTGCTCGCTTCATTGCTATTTGTGTCTTTGCAAGGGTTTACCGTGTTTCCTCCTGCATGGTGGTGAAGTCTCGGCGTTGGGCGTCGACTGTAGGGATGTTTTTGCGACTTTGTAGTCCGGCTGGTGTGGCGGGAAGTTTTCCATACACAAATTCAAACAGCGTATTACCTGCTGCGGTCAAAGCTGCCGAATTACATGCGATTCTGGTGGTTGAGAGTTTTTGTGCCCAATCTGTCCCATGAGGTTCACATAGTGTGCTAAGAAGCTGTTCGAGCATCTGATTTGTCCGCTCAGCTTGACCGTCGGTATGAGGATGAAACGTCGTTGAAAGTTGAATTTTGCTACCGTAGCGAGTCATCATTTTACATCGAGAATGGCTGGTGAATCTGCCGTCTCTGACGCTCATGATGGTTCTCCGTACAGCGTGTAGCCGTATAATGTCATTTAGAAACAGCCGTGCTGTTCCCTCGGAGGTAATGGTGGTCGTAGTTGGGATGAAGTGGGACATTTTTTAAAACCTGTCGACCACCACAAGGATTGTGTCATAACCCTCGGGTGTGACCGGTAATCGTGTGACGAAGTCCGTGGACATGTCTGCCCATGGTTCCGTCGAAACAGGGAGCAGATGCAGAAGTCCGGGCGGCCGCGTACCACGGGATTTTTGTCGTTGACATGTGTCGCACGTTTTGCAGAAGTTGGCCACGTCGGATTGCATCTTGTCCCACCAATAGTTTTTGCCAAATTGTTCAGCGTCTTGTCCTCTACAAAGTGTCCACCTGGCCCGGTGCCGTGGCATTCTTCCAATAGTTCGCGTCAAACCAGAATTTAGCTTTATCATATCCCCCATGCTGGTCGTAGCCTCGTGCGATCAGTCGCTCGAGGTACGGGTCTCGCTGTAGTTGTAGCGTTACCACGTCAGCGATAAAACATGGTCGGCGGTTGAGTGCATCCGCCGGATTGATTTTTCCTACCCGGTACTCGATGTTGTAGTCAAACCCAGATTCCAGGAACTCCATCCATTAGGTTTGACATTCACAGGGATTCAGGTACGTCTTCAAATGTTTTAACGCGGGGTCGTCGGTGCACACGATGTATCAACGACACTCCACATAGCATTGCCACGTCTTGAACGCGTGCACGGCCGCCATCATCTCTTCTCGTGTACTGCATAGTCATAGTTTCCACGACATGTAGGCGACCGGTTGTTTGCCGTTGCCATGGTCTTGCAGAAGGACGGCACCAATGGCTCGGTCTGGTGCATCTGTGGCCATGACATAGTCGCCCATTGGATCGGCTAATCGAAGGGCTAGCGCAAAGGTCTGATCATTTTGCAAAGCGGTGAATGCTTCTTGTTTGCTGTCTCTCCACGGTCACTCATCTTCCTTTTTACTGTTGTCGGAAAGAGGAACTGATGCTCGGGCGTAGTCCCGTATGAATCGCCAGTAGTGGCTACAGATTCGAGAAAAACCTGAATTTCTCAAACGTTGGTCGGTGTCAGCCAATCAGCAACTGCTGCCACCTTTTTTGGATCCATGGTGATCCGTCCGCCGTTGATGACATGACCCGAAAAGTCGATCGAACGATGATAGAAGTCGCATTTTGAGAGTTTTCCGAAAAACCTCTCTCTTTGTAAAACTATCAAAGATGTCAATCGTGCTCCTCCAGGTTGTGGCTACACACCAAGATGTCGTCGAGGTACACCATGCCATAATCGTTGAGGTAAGGACGGAAGATATTCATTGCTACTTTAAACGTCGAAAGGACATTCGTAAGTCCAAACTGCATCATCGTGAACTCAAAATGCCCGTAGAAAGTATGGAACGCCGTCTTCTTGATGTCGGCGTCTGCCACACATATCTAGTGATATACGATGCATAAGTTGGATTTGGTGAGAATTTGAGCCCCTCGAAGTTGGTCAAAAATTTCATGAGCTCGAGGACGAGGGTAGCGGTCCTTGGTGGTAGCGTCGTTCAATGCCCGATAATCCACACACATCCGCATCTCACTAGTTTTATTTTTTATGAATTGTACCGGTGCAGCGTATGGTGATGTAGATGGGCGGATGAACCCCTGATCAAGCATTCCGTCGAGCTGCTTTTTCAGTTTGGTCAGCTTGTGATCGCTCATGCAATAGGCCCCTCAAACTATAGGTCTACTGCCCGGCTTCAGTTTGATGCGATGGTCAATGTCTCATTGAGGAGGTAAAGTTCTCGGGAGTTCATTGGGGAAGACGTCCACAAACTCCCGGATGAGCGGTGCGAACTCTTTAAGTACCATTGCAAACTTTGTTGATGCCGGTGATACTGATGAGGGCAATGATGAGTCAACTGCTACCACTTTTGCTTCTTCCATTGGCTGGGGATATACGAGCCATGCACGAGCTCCTCATTTTATGTAGTGTTGGCCACATTGAGCGATATCCGCTGCATAGGTTGTTGCTTTTCGGCTTCCACAGCTTCCTTCGTAGCTTCCACCTCTACTGCTTCCATTGTCGCCTTCCGTCCCACGCGCGGAAGTTGTCGCCTGGCACCGTCGATCTCCATGTAGATGTCCTCTCTGTTCTAGCCGACCTGCGGATTGTGTCAGTACAGGAAATCTCGTCGAGGATGATTTTGTGATCACTCATTGGACAAGACGTCGAGACCGTTACATCCCGTAGATCTCCCACTTGGAGTCCTAGTGGTTCTCGGAGTCTCAGTACCTGTAGTCTCCCGTCACCGGTTTTTCCCTCAAACACCCCTAGTTTGGTCTACAAACCCAGTTTCCAAACCATGTCATTGCTCATGAAGCTGTGTGAAGCTCCTCCATCCAATAGTGCTGGTACCGTTCTACGACTTTTGCATCCTCAAGGCTGAACTTTTAGCAGTGTAGTAAGTTGGTCGTCCTCGTACCCCTCGAACTTTGCGATCTCAAAAACCCTCTGCGGCGAAGTAGGCTATTCAGGTGGGCGATCGTTCGGTGCAAATCGCTCATCGCGGACAAGAGTTGTGCCTTTTACTCCTACTCTTTGTTGTTTCCCGACTCATTTTTCCACGACTTCCCTCCCTTTTTGGCTTGCTCTTTTCTCTGATAGTTGCGAGCGATGTGCTCGACTTTTCCGCAGTTGACATAGGTTAGTGTATCTCCCTGGTTGACGGTGTCCACTTCCATCGGAGTCAAGGAGTCCGTTGACTGGTTATTTCTATTTCCATGATGATTGTGATTAGGAAGTCGCTAGCCGTAGGATTCTTGGATCCGAGCGTTGTAGTCGGCGCTGTCCATCCTTTTGTTGTTGTGGTCATCCGCGGTAAGTGGTTATGGATGAAGAAAATAGCGATAGCTCGCCGGATACCTCACTTGAGGCCGTTGTTGTAATGGAAACAGAGTTTGTCGAGGGCGATTTCTGCTCCGGTGATGATCCGCGTGTACTCCGCCACGCCATACTCCAATTGAATGTGTGCGGTTGACGATACGAGACGGGCGCCGTTGGTTGTCGATGAGGCTCCGCCGGTCTCCTGCTGCCGTTGGATGGTCTTTAGGTCAGACCACCGACTGAACACCGTGCCATGCACGAGCGTGGCCGTGAAGTCAATTTGCTTTTCATCGTTTTTGACCCTTGCAGCGGTGAAGTACACCCCCAAGCTCGTCAGCTACATCCAAACCGCCGGTCCCTTTGGGTTTGCAGGATCGAACGATTCTGGTGGAGCCGGACGAATTTTAGGTTCTCCTGAAAGTTGGGAATTTCTCTCGATGAGCACTGCTTCATGCGCGCTTGCGTTGCGAGGAACCTCCATCGCAACGTTGAGGTGTTGGAGAAAGTGGTTGTTGATCCCCTCGAGCGCGACGATACAGTTCGCCAGTTCCTTGCTGATCCGTGCTTGTCGTCTAGTGCCACTTGTCGTCCCCGCTGTCCTCGTAGAGGCCGTTGGCAGGAGGGGTTGGTTTGTCGCCGTTTGGCCCGTGACCGGATTGGTCGTCGAAGCCGTAGGGGTTGTTCAAGTTGCAGAATAGCCTGCCACGCCAGCATTCGCTGTCGCTTCAGGGTTCGCGTGCATCGGCATGTTATGCTCCCACACCGTCGAAGATCCGCTGCTAGTCGACTGCTACGTTTGCTCGCCTCACGTCGTAGCCGCCAAGTCTGCGGAATCTCGAAGATTGAGGTAGTCCTCCGGATGGATAAAGTAGTCAGATGCCTCTCTAGCACCGCTGCGCTCTGATACCAAGTGTTATGCCGAACGGAGCATAGATGGTGAACATGTAGAAGTTGCGAGGCAGAATGCGACATAGTATTAGGGACACTTGAGCAATTTACAATTAGTGGTAAGTGTACTTCGATGAAAAGTGTCGAAATGATCGAACACACATGTATACAAGTGTCGACTTACGAATGAGGCATAGTCGGGGTTGTTGGGTCGATTTTCAGGCGACACGTGTGGAGTCACGTCGTAAGTGGTCGGATTCAAGAAGGTCCGCCGAGAAGTCGGGGGTCCTCGAGAATGGACGGTAAAGATGCGAGATGCATCTTTCTAAATCCGGATTTTTCTCGCTGCATCGATAAGGCGGCTGAAAGGTTTTGATACTTCTCTTTGTAGGTTCCCGAGAGTGGTTGAAGCTGTCGGAAGGTTCGGGAATATCCACTAAGGGCGGGGAAGTTGGCCAGTTTTTCCTTGATCTTCGGAGTAAATATCACGGTTCTCTGGAAGTGATGGGCTGTTTGTGTAATAACAGAAGTACCCTCTCGAAAGGATTAGGGACTCGTGTATGTCTGGTACATTACAGCACCGATAGGTTGCTTCCAAAATGTTGGGGATCCTGTCACGCGGGCTAAATTATTAATGGAATCAGCTGGAATCGGTGGGTGGAGGTCTATTCATTGGCGGTCTAGGAAGATTTGCGATACCTTGCATGCGGGTTTTTCTGGCACCTTCCCCACACCCAGCATGGAATATACGTCACTCATTGAGACCGTTCAGATCCCAATCCAATTCTCGCCACTTGCGAACAGCGGCACCATAGACGAGGCAAACAGGCACACCAGCGCATCAGACAAGCAAGCAAGCAAGCAAGTAGGGGGAAGAGAAGAGAGCAAGCAGGAAGAGCTGGCGAGGGAACAAGCGAGCACGAAGCAAAGGGAGGGAATGCATCGGCACGATTGTCAGGACGAGCTCGCAGTCAGGCTGGGGATCTGAGGTGGTGGGAGGACGCGCGCAAGTGAGCCAGACAGGTGGATGGAAGCTGACCAGAAAGGTTGACAAGTAGGTACACCTTGTCGGTTGATGCAACGAGCGACAGGCAAAACAACAAGCAAGCAGGCCCGGAAACAAGCAGCCAAGCAATCAATAATCCGTACTATCCATTAAGAAAGCAGTCAAGCGAGGAAGCAAGCAAGCAAGCAAGCAAGCGAGCAAGCAAGCGGGCGAGCAAAGCGAGCAAGGGAGGAAGAAAGAGAGGAAGCAAGCAAGCAAGCAAGCAAGCAAGCAAGCAAGCAAGCAAGCAAGCAAGCAAGCAAGCAAGCAAGCGGGCAAGCAGGCAAGTGAGCAAGCGAGCGAGCGAGCGAGCGAGCGGTCAAAGCGAGCAAGCAAGAAGCAAGGATGCAAGCCTGCTGATTGTTTTGGAGGCTGCATCATCGCACGACTCGACACGACACGGCACAACACGTCCCGAGTGCAAGAGCTGCCATGCCTTGTTGCCGGGCTGCAGCCGTCGTCACGCCCAACCGCATCCAACTCGTTCGGGTACAAACTACCGCCGTAGCACCAGCACCACCAGAAGCAGCAGCAGCAGCAGCAGCAGCAGCAGCAGCAGCAGCAGCAGCAGCAGCAGCAGCAACAAGTGCAGCAGCTTGCTCCGCTCTGCTCCTGCCGTTTGCATCGGAATGCAGGCTGAGAGGTTGGTAGGTGGAGGGGCGCAAACGTGGGGCAAGGCAGAGGCCCAGCAGGAATGCACGGTCGTGAGAGTCTGCCAGTTGCAACTGGGGAGGGTGCAGCTGGCAGGCAGGGTGGTGTGCCTGAGGCCCGCCCTCTACTCATGCCAGACAGAGCCAGACTGGAGGCGGTGGGGTGCTGCTGCTGCCGCTGCCCGGTGTGCCCAGTGTGGACTGAGAAGAACAGCTGCTGGCCTCAGAGCGGGTCCAGAGGGGCCCGCGGTTGATCACGCCCGTGTGTGCCGTGATGGTGCGCAGCAGGACTGCGGTGCTGCCGTTGCGCTGGGGCATTGTGCGTGGAGACCCTCCTTCCCCCTCCCCTGGAGGGAGAGGAGGAGGAGGAGGAGGCATGGGTGCGGTGGAAGGGGAAGGGGCGTGTGGTGCTCCGCTGTGGCTGGGGAGCATGCGGAGGACGC
>SZWC01003051.1:59788-73313 GCA_023375785.1 Penium margaritaceum
GCCGGCGGGCGGGCGGGCAGGCGGGCCGGCCGGCGGGCGGGCCGGCCGGCGGGCGGGCGGGCCGGCAGGCGCGCCGGCGGGCGCGGGCGCGGGCGCGAGCGCGGGCGCGGGCGCGGGCGCGGGCGCGGGCGCGGGTGCGGGCGCGAGCGCGGGCGTGGGCGTCGGCGTGGGTGCGTGGGTGCGTGGGCATGGGCGTGTGTGTGTGCATGTGTGCGTGTGCCCGTGTGCCTGTTCGCCACCACCCCGCGCTTGCATGCATGCATGCTGAAACATGCAGGTTTTGTTGTCTTGCTCAACATGGCTGTACGCATGTTGCCAGGCAAGCTTGGCTGGCCATCCATGCCACGTGCCCATGTACCATCAGTCCATGCATGATTGCATGTGCAGGTCCGCACATTGCTGCTTGCACACGTCTCTGCAAGTGCTGCAACTTGTCACCGTGCAGGTACCTTCATGAGGTTACTAGTGGCTCACTTCATTGGCACAAGTGCATGCATGCGCTGTGCTATCCGGAACACCTCTCATCCTCTCTTTCATTTGTGGATTCATGTTGTGTGTGTGTTGAGGCGTTGGCGGGTGGATCTGTTCAACGACGAGAACATGGATGACTGCGCATGTGTGACCACCCATTGATAGCATTTACACACTTCTCATCCTCTCATCGTCTCTCTTCCCTCACAGCTACCCTCCTGATGTACCGGCTGCCCGCCATTCTAGGCACACTCCACTCTCTACCCTTCCTTGCCAGCTAACCACTTTCCCTTGATGTGTCTCTAGCCCGTCTCTGCGAGGGGTTTCAATTTCCCTCCATTTATCCTGTCGACGACGACTCCAACTTGGCATCTGCAGGGTTGCGTGGTGTGTGGAGGCAGGGTGTTGCGGTTGTGCGGCGCTGGCCGGACTCATGACATTTCTCATCGCAAGTTCTGTGACGGGGTGGAAGGAGGCATCCGAACTACGGAACCTTGTGGTAGCCAAGGCACTCAGGCTGAAGGGCGCGCGAGACGGTGCCTCACGTGATTTCTCTCACTAGATTCATGCAGGTTTGCTGAAGGATCCGTGTGTTTCTTAGAACCAATATGGCTTCTTTTGCCCTTCCTACTTCTTAGGATTTCCTTGTGTTTCCATGATGCAAGAGGTATGAGAAAATTGCATTACACAAAAGACATATCAGTGGAAGGTCACAACGGATCTGGCATTCTTTGCCAATAGTAAAGCTTTCCTCCTCTCCCTCCTCCCCCCACCCCCAACCCCCCNCCCCCCCCCCCCCCCCCCCCCCCCCCCCCCCCTCCCAGCAGGATACAAATAAAGTAGAAGCAGAAGCAGACAAAAGAAGGTCAACATTGCGCACCATGAACTTGAACTTGCTGAGGAAAGCTTTTGTGAGTTAGTCTACACGCTGCTTCCGAATGTTGACACTTGTGTCAGAGACATTGTCACGCCAAACATGCTCGTGTCCAAAGTGATGCATAATGTTGATTTGCTTTGTGCGAGTGTGACACATGCCAACAATTCAAATTAATCAAGGTATGCAGGCCCATGTAAACACGAACATGAGCTCCGAGTGTGAGTGCACTACAAAATGGCTAAGTCTAGAACCCAAAACATGAAAGAACAAGGAGGGTTTACGAATGAGCTCCTAGCGGGCTTATGTAGGGGTGCCGACAACTAGCCGCACCGGGCCCCGTCACCCCCGCTGAGCCCAGACGAGTTAGCGGGGGGAGCACACTGCATAGACCACGTGAACAACAAAGGCGGTCTCCTCGAGGCACCGAAACAGCTCTCCGAGTGCCCGGGTCACCGAGAAAACACGAGCAGTGCTATAAACACTTGGAATCAGCGTCCAGNCCTCCCAGCAGGATACAAATAAAGTAGGAGCAGAAGCAGACAAAAGAAGGTCAACACTGCGCACCATGAACTTGAACTTGTTGAGGAAAGCTTTTGTGAGTTAGTCTACGCGCTGCTTCCGAATGTAGACACTTGTGTCAGAGACATTGTCACGCCAAACATGCTCGTGTCCAAAGTGATGCATAATGTTGATTTGCTTTGTGCGAGTGTGACACATGCCAACAATTAAAACTAATCAAGGTATGCAGGCCCATGTAAACACGAACATGAGCTCCGAGTGTGAGTGCACTACAAAATGGCCTAGAACCCAAAACATGAAAGAACAAGGAGGGTTTACGAATGAGCTCCTAGCGGGCTTATGTAGGGGTGCCGACAACTAGCCGCACCGGGCCCCGTCACCCCCGCTGAGCCCAGACGAGTTAGCGGGGGGAGCACACTGCATAGACCACGTGAACAACAAAGGCGGTCTCCTCGAGGCACCGAAACAGCTCTCCGAGTGCCCGGGTCACCGAGAAAACACGAGCAGTGCTATAAACACTTGGAATCAGCGTCCAGACATCGCAAACGACTTTTCGAACATTAGAAGCACTACTATAGTCATCAAGTCTCCTTGTCGCACCAAACTATTCACCGGGTGCCCGGGTCTCAACCCACCGAGAAAAGTCTCCTAGCTCCCGACAAGCCCAACTAGGCTACCGAAACGCATTGACCGCGTCTCGTTGGCGCTGTCGTAGGTACTCAAGAAGTCTCAGTACATTCCGGAGGTCCGTCGTGACGTCAGTCTCTACCCGGCCCGTCGTGTCCTCTACCCTACACCACCAACGTAGGGTACATGAGTGATTCATTGGCGTTGCTTGTGAGGGGTGGAAGCCACACAAACCAACACCCCCCTGGCTGACATGGTCGTCAACGCCAAAACAAGTGAGCCAAGGCACGCAACAACAGCTTGTGCAAAACCACAATCTGCACTAGTCAACCACACACATTCACACATCTACTACCCATCTAAGCACAGAGGCTAGGCCCAATGTCCCTCTGAAGCAGAATGAAGGTCACAAGGTCTCCTCACGACAATGGTATATCCTACCAAGTGTCTGGGTCTCGACCATCCGAGGAGTCATGCACATGATACACAAGTCGGACGACAAGAGTGTCTCCTCGTGACACTGGCTGCACCAGTGCCCGGGTTTCGACCGTTACGAGCAATCCAGCAGGTGTCCGTATGCCGTCCACAGTAGCATCATCAACCAACACACGAGATCATAGGAAGATCTCCTCGTAACACAGGTGCAGCCCACCACATGTCTGGGTCTCGACCACTAGGGTGCTACCATCCACATGCAACCTCATGCAATCACATGCAACTCTGCAGGCATGTAGCATGAGCCACACATCGGCTGTTGTAGTATGCTCATGGCATAGCATGGACTCCTTGCCATACATCTCCCATGACGTCGTGTCAAGTCAAGGTCCACACAACAGTCCCCTTGGGCAGATGAACCTGGCGTCGATGTCATCGATGTCGATGCTGATACCGTAGCTAGGAAAGAATAGATAATGAACGATAAAACATGTGGTCTCCCCACCATGCAGAGATAGCTCCCCCTTATCACGTACGAGTGTGTGAGGACATTGGCCTCGACACTTGAGAAGTTTGCAGCCATTCCGGAGGAGTTTGAACCACTCATCAAGGATTTTGAAGGAGTTTTTTTGTGACACGACCCCAAGAGTTACGTCCACAATGAAATGTCGACCAATAGATAGACCTGAAGTCAAGCAATAGATCGCCGGTGAAATGGAAGTATCAGATGAGCAACCACGAGCTCACCAAACTTGAGAAACAGTTGCACAGTGTGCTCGGTCAGGGGTTCATGAGACCCTCCATGTCACCCTTTATAACAATTATACTCTTCGTGAAAAAGAAAACTGGGGAGATGCATACGTGCGTGGATTACCGAGTGTTGAAGGACATCACAATCAAGAACCGATGTCCTCTTTGGTGAGCAGATGAACATTTCGCCCAATTCCACGGGGCCCGAATTCTCACCAACATTGACATACATAACGGTTGTAATCAGAAACACACATCTTATAAGGACATCCAGAAGACCGTATCTTGCACCAAGTATAAACACTTCAAGTGCACGGTCGTGCAATTTGGACTCACGAACGACCCTGCAACATTCATTGCGACAATGAACAATGATTTATGTCCACACCTCAATGACATTGTTGTCGTATATCTTGATGATCTCCTGGTGTATAGTCGCACCCAAGATGAGCACAATGACATCTTAAAAAATCTCTCAAGATCTTAGATTTTTTTCTTCTGAAAACTCTTGAAATGAAACTTTGGTTGCCGTTCAATGGAGTTTGTGGGCCACATCATCAGCGACAGACAAATCACAATGGACCGAATGTGGAGACAGTCACTCATTGGCTGACAATGACCAATGTTTGAGACATCCAAGTATCTTTCGACTTCAGCAAATTCTTCAATTGACTGATAAAGGACTACGCCCGAGTGTTAGCACCTCTCTTTGATCTCACTGAAGAAACCATCGAGTGGAATCAGGGTGATAGCAAACAAGAATCGTTCAACCCTTGTTGAGACACTCTGTGTTGGCACTAGTGGATGTAGAGGCACCCTCAAGGATGTCTAGCTCTCACTGATGCACGCTACCGGTGTTTGGGTAGCCAATGGACACCTTTGGTGAAGAGTGTGGAGCACAAGGATCACGGATGTGAGTGGACAGAACACGTTGCATTCAGTAGAACTGAATCAAAACACGTTTTTGTTGCTTAGCGTAGTGAGATTACATCTTATCCTTATAGCCCTTTATCTATGATTTCCAACACATCCAAGCACGCCCAAATCGGAGCAGTAGAGCCCCTGCTACGACCGTGGAAGTAACCCTTGGTGGAGCTGCCCACCTTGCCTTGCACGCTAGGCAACGAGAGGCGCTTCGACGATGACCCGTCGGAGCGCGTTTCCTTGCCCAAAAATCAAGGAGGAAGTTCATCCTGGTCAAGAAGAATTCTGTGGTTGTTTCCTTTATGGCCCTAGTGCATTTGGAGCTCATTGGGGGCGAACTTGGACCACTGGCGGTGGATTATCCCGCCACCCATGGCGGGTACCAGATTCCACCCGCCCAACACCCAAACTTCGGGCTGGGCTAACTTTCTGAATACTCACTCAAATGGAGTGACTCAAAGCTCGATCCTGCATGGAAAAATCCAAGAAATCCAAATCTAAAGTCAGACTAGGTTCGACCACTACTTAGTGGTCGAACTAGGGAGTGCGATCAACGACACTCATGGCAAGGGGCCCACCATGTCAACAATCTCCCCCTTGCACCGCAGTCTTGATGCCCTGTCCTTTGAACCTGCAGCATTTCAAACCTCATAGTGCAGACCAAGCTCCATGTAGCCTGTATCGTGCCTTTCCTTGGGCTGTGCCTTGGTCATGGCGTCGGCGAGCATGCGCTTAGTGCCACAATGCACAATAGCCGCATCTCCCTTCGCCACCAAGTCTCGCACTTAGTGATGCCGGATCTCAATGTGCTTGGTCCTCCTGTGCATCACTGGGTTCTGGGTAAGACTGATGGCACTCATGTTGTCCACATTGAGTACCGTCGGCTTCCTTTGCGGCACCCTGATCTCCTTCAGCAGCCACCGCATCCACACCGCCTCCTTTACGGCATTTGCGAGTGCAATATGCTCCGCCTCGATGCTGGATAGTGCCACACAGTCCTGCTTCCTGCTTACCCATGAAACTGCTACACCACCAAGTGCAAACACGTACCCCGACGTTGATTTTCTGCCATCCACATCACTAGCCCAATCGTTATCGGAGTAGCCGACTGACTCGAGGGAGTCGTCACGCACTCCCCCTCCAAACACGAGCCGCGTCTGTTTTGTCGCCTTGAGATAACAAAGGATCCGCTTCACCGCTTGCCAATGCAGCAGCCTGGGGTCAGCAACATAGCGGCTCACTTGGCCCTACGCAAAGGCTAGGTCGGGCCGCGACACCACCATGGCGTACATGATGCTCCCCACCGCGGGCTGGTACGGCACACCTGCCATCTCCTCCTTCTCCTCATTCGTGCTCGGCCTCATGTTCGAGCCCAGCTCACACGTGGTGGTCTTGGGTGTGCTGATGGGGTTGCACTCCTCCATGTTGCACGTACTTTGTCTGTCCCATCTCCAGCGTGCGTGCCTTGCGGTCCCTCTTGATGGCGATGCCGAGGTAGTACTCGAGCTCGCTCACGTCGGCCATTTCGAACCGAACGCCCGGCTGTCGCTTCAGGTTCACCAATTCCTCTATGTCTGATGACACGAAGATGAGGTCAGCCATGTAAAGAACCACGAGCTGGTGCAACCCCAGCTGCTTCCGCACGTTCACGTTGTGATCCGCCTGGTGGCGCTTGAAGCCAAGCTTGGCCATGAAGCCATCTTTTTTCAGGTACCAAATGAGTGTCTCTTGCTTCAGCCCGTAGAGCGCCTTGCAAAGCCGGCACACCTTCCCTGGCAGTGCGTCCACTCCCTCCGGCACCTCCATGAGGACCTCCTTGTCCAGGTTGCCATTGAGGAATGTAGTTTTCACGTCCATTTGGTGAACTTCATAGTCGCGCGCCGCCGCCACCGAGAGGATGGAACGGATGGAGGAGAATTTTGCTACCGGTGCGAAGGTTTCATTGTAGTGTTCACCCTTCCGCTGGGCGTACACCTTCGCCACCAGCCGAGCCTTTTACCGCTCCTCCTTCTCCTCCTTGGTGAGCTTATTCTTGAAGATCCACTTGGAGTCGATGATTTTGCCGCCCTCCGGCCTGTCAATCACCTGCCAAGTGCCATTCTCTTCATGGAAGGCGAGCTCAGATTTCATGGCTCCCTCCCACTCAGCCCATCATTCTACTGCAACACCTCCTTGACGGTCTCGGGCTTCTCTTGTGCAAAGAACGCTCAAGAGAACCCAGTCCAGGTGTCCTACGTGGCATCACACCGTTTTTCCGTCCTTCTTACGAATCCGCTTCTTTGGGGCTACTGCTGCTGTTGAGGCGGCTAATGTTGCTGCTGCTTCCCTCTCGCAGTGCCACTCACACCGCTGGCCTGCTCTCCCTATTTCAAGGACCGTGGAGATGTGGGCTCACTCCCCACCTCCTCATTCAGCTCCACTGCTACCAGTGCTTCGGACTCATTGTCCAACTCTGCTGAATGCAAATCAGCCGCTCCCCCATCCCTCGGATAGTTACCGTCGGTTGGAGCCACTCGTACGTCACCCTCTTTTGCGTCCTCCGGCGTCTCACCCTTGAGGAGTGGGAGCAACTCCCCTCGCTCTAAAAGACCCGCGTCCTTGTCCGTCCAATGGCTATCCTCGTCAAACGTAACGTTGTGACTCTTCAAGATCTGCTGCCTCCATGGTGTCAATACGCCGAATAACGACGGTCTAGAAAACGGGTCCCGACATGCGAGGCCGCCAATCGCTCTTGGCATTGCAACCAAGACAACATATCACCCTTGCACAAGGGATCCGCACTTTAGGTTCGTTTGGTTTGCAACTTCACGAAGTCTGCATGAAGGTCTTTAATGTTTACCTTTGGTTGGACACTCTGTGAGGAGTCTCAAAGGTAAGAACTGTAAATCGATGCATGCAGGGCACAGGCTTTTATACTTGCAGAGCATTGCTAATGCTTCTACTCATGGTGGCTCCACAGGAGCCAACCTCAGCCTACAATCCTACTTGGCGTGTCCTAATACCGCCAAGTGGCATCCTCAAGCCAGGCTCTAGTAAGATTCCTAAACGCTTACTGTCCCATTTTGGGCCACAAAGAAAAAATGCGGCCATCGCGGGGTTTCAACCCGCGACCCTTGAGCTCCGGTGCCTGTTCCAACTAGGCGACAAAGGTGTGTTTTCTATGATGAACTCCAGGGGACATACCCATTGTGGGCAGTACATTTCTGGCCTATCTCAGAATAGACCAAGGGGACGTACTCCATAGAGCAGTGCATGCCTTGTCTTTGCGTGCAACCAACCAGCTAGCCAGTGGACAAGGTGCATGCCATTCAACACATGGGTCAAAGAGCTGGTACGCCTTGCTCCCGCTCTCGTACCCGACAAAGATTCACCGGTGAGTCCGTGGGTCCAGCTTTCCCCGCTCCTCTCGTGCCTACATAACAGCATGTGCAACACAACAAAACATGGAGAGTTGTGCAACAATTGGCTTCCTCCCGCTCCACACTTCTTGTGGCGTCTTTGACACCTTTAACTCCATGTCTTTTAGCAGCTTTGTCAGCGTCAGGTTCACAGTGTATGCCACTGTCCGTGCCGCCTCGCCCCAATACCGTTGCGCGAGGCCGGCATCGCTCAACATGGACCGGACCATGTTGAGGATGGTGCGGTTCGCCCTCTCGGCAATGTCATTTTGCTACGGAGGGTGCGGCGTAGTTTTCCGCCATGCGATCCCCTTGCTCTTCATCCATTCTGAGCAGCCCTCATACTCACCAACGTTGTCGCTTTGGAACGCCTTCACCTTCAAACCTGTTTGCCACTGCACTGCCGCCAACAAACTCTTGCATACATGTCAGGAAATCACTCTTCCTCTTGATGATGTAGAGATAGAGCTTGTGGATGTGATCATCGATGAAGTTCACCAAGTAGTGAGTACCCCTGATGGAGCTCTCGAATGGTCCACACACATCAGTGCGGACCATGTCTAGCTTCGCCGATGCACGCGTCCCTTTGCCATCGAACGGCTGCCGTGTCGCCTTGTCGACCACGAACGGCTTGCACACGGCATTCTTGGCTGTGTTGAGGCTCTTGACATCAAGACCCTATACCCTACTGCTTGAGGTATTCGATTTTAATTGGTTTTCTTGTCGTTGAAATTATGTCAGTATCTCCTTCGATGAATTTAAAAAGTTTTCAAATCAATTCAAATTGTACTTGAGTGAATTCAAGGTGCATGTAACGTTCGAATATATTCATAAGCACAGCTTTCTTCCCTTGTTCGTACAAAGCATGGAATTTCATGCATTGCATTTTTCCTAGTCAAAAGTTTCCTAACTAATTTCATTGCATTTTTCCTACTCAAATTGTACAAGACCACTTTGTAGTAAAAAATGCAAGGAAGAGCAAGAGACAAGTAGCAATATTCTTCATTGAAATATTGAAGAGAACAAATCACATGACCTCATCCTCCTCCTCGATGCCCTCATCTTCAAACATCACATGTCCATGAATTCCATTTACATGGCGCTGAAAGTCATCCTGGAAGACCTTCCCAAAGCCCGCTCTATCCCATGCATTTCAAACGATGTCACCATGGTTGTTCACGTGCTGCCATCCCATCATGAACCACTTGCACGATGCTTCCTTCACGACACCCATGCCAAGCTTGAGGGGGTCACCTGCACGTGTCTTGTCGTTTGCCCACATGGCAAACTGATCCTCTACGTGCTTTTCGAAAGGGGCGATGATGCCGATGTCTGCCGGTTGTGCCTTCGGGGTACAGCCAGCTAGCACGTACACGGGGTGCATGTGTGGGAAGTTGTTGCCTAGCCAAAGGCGGAAACTAGCACTACAATGCGGGCGCCAAGCATCAAGCACAAGCAGCATGTGCACAACACCCGGTGTCAGTCCATACGCCTTGCACTTTTGCTCGTAGTACGGCTGCAGTATGGACCAGACCCACTACATGGTGGTTTCGGTGTTGGCCCAATGGTTCGGGGTGTGAGTCAAATTCCAACCACAGTCCAGCAGCTCACGTGCGTGCATCCCCTTTGGCAAGCATCGTGCAGACTTGCCGGCGTAGATGACCTGCATGGGCAAAAAATCCCCCGCATACGATGATGTCACCAACAACGTCAAAGCACGTTTGTCATCAAATCCAATGATGCAGACATCATCTACGCCCTTGGGTGCGTAGGTGTGGTCTGCGGTAGGCACAAGTTGTATGGCTGTATGGTCAGCATTGAGTACAAATCCTGGTTTTATTCTGTGGTGGGAGATGAGTGCAGCCGCTCGCATCAAAAAGTGGTCCACCTTCTCCTGCCAGTCCGCCGGCACCTTCTGTGCCGCGATGGTGCCAGCTCGCCAGGACCACGCCATGTGCTCCTTGGCGAAGCGACGTACCCATGACCGGCTGAAGGCTCGGTCGCCCATGGCTGCGAGATCCTCAGGCGCATGCTGTGAAATGGCCATGCGGATCTCGGAACGCATGGACTTGCTGTTCATGGGGGTCACAGCATCACGTGCAATGACGAGCGCGCATTTCATGGCTTCCACCAGCTCTGGAAGATCTGGGAGGAGCCCCCTCTTGCCGCGGCTGCCATGCACACGCTTTTTGTTGTTGATGGGTGCGGCGGGCTCACTCCGCATGGCCACTACTGCTGCCAGCGCGTATTGCTTCTTTAAAACTTTGTCCTTGTCGAGCCACCCAGCGATTGTTGATGGAGACAGGCGGTCAAATACGCACATGCCGTCAGGGGTGCGGAAGCTGCGTTGCAGGTGCTTGACTGCAGAGTACGGGGTTTTCTGGGACTTGACAGCTCGGTAGATTGCAGGGAAGTGCCCGGAAGTGAACCAATCACAGTACGCCCCACGTTTGCGCCCGCTGTTGCTACTTGCTATGTCAGATGACGTCGTGTTGGGGGTGACCGGGACAAGCTCCAGGCACTCAGTGTCCGTGGAGTCGTCGCTTTCCTCGTCCTTCGAAATGTCGCTGTCGCCCTCGCTGTCCGTCACTGCATCGCTGTCACTGACGTTGTCGCTTTCGCTGCATGGTTCCCACGGTTCTGTGGGCTTCTCGAGACGGATGGGCCCACTGGCATGCATGGGCTAAACGTGGGGGACGCGTTTCTTCTTGCGAGGCTATTCCACAGCCTTTCCCTTGCCCTTTGGATCGGCAGAGGAGGTGGGGTCCGTAGCAGTTGCTTTTGCCTTGCTACCGCGATACAGGTACGCGTTGCCCCTGCGCAACGCTTCCTGCTCCCGCGCAATGAGTCGTGCAGCCTTGCTGATTCCTGCTGTAGTCCATGTCGACCACGGTGGAGTTGCATGGGCTTCAGGGGTTGCATGAACCGCTGGCGTACTTGGTGGCAACGACAAGGGTGATGGCTTGGAGCAGCTTGCCGACGTAGACGACTCCCGCTCGCCACATGCAAGAGATCGTGCGGGCTCGGAAGCGTCGAAGGTGATGGTGCCGGGCTTGCGAGGCCGACCAACTGGGCGACGGACTGGACTTGGCCTTGGGGGTATGGCTCGACCGAGCTGTGTCTCAAGGCGGCGGACACGCTCCTCGGGACTGACCTTTGCCAGAAAGCGCTCCATCCTGGACGGTGGATGCAGTGTTGCAACGGGACAAACTGCTATGCGACACAATCTGCGAAGGATGTTGTGCTTCCTTATAGGCTGGATGCTGAAAACAACCAGCCCTGTCAGCCTTCGTTGGACGTGGGAGTGGTTAACGGTAGGGCGCGAATATCCATCTGTGCAAAGCGATAGACACACGCGACACGACACACACGTACCGCCGTCGGTGGGCCTCGCTACGTTTTCGTCCTACGTACGCGCGCGTTGAATTCTTGAGTTTCCGAGGAAATGACCATGGACCTGTCGTCGAATTCTAAGTAGCAAAAAACACCCAATTTGTTCAATAACGATTCCTACAATAACACTGAACACATTTCTCCATCTAAATCATAGATTTCATAATTAGGCAAATCTATTTCGTCGAATTCCTTGAGCAATAGGGTACCACTTCCTTCTTTTTCATGTCCCTCACAGTTGAGGGAGCGATGTGACATAGGCGGTGGTGCCATAGGTCCAAGTTTCTTTCATCTTTCCTCTCGAGGTTGACGGCGTCAGTCCTCTCCGCATCGGCAAGAACCTTGGTACGAAGAAGGTATAGGTCCTCCTCCCTCTTGCCACATTGATCACCTCACCATGCCCCTCCTTCCGGATGATGGCCTCTTTCTTGTTGAAGAGTACCTCGAGCCCCTTATCCATAAGGCGGCTCACTGACAGCAGGTTTGCCCCAAAGCTGGGCATGTGGAGCACGTCGTAGATTGTGCACATAATGACTTTCCCGTTCACTACTGACTCAAAGCAAACATTGCCTTCGCCCGCGGCCAACTCTATCTTGCCGTTGGCCACTATCATGTGCCGCTCGGTGGCGCCATAGGTGACGAATTCCGCTCACTTGCATTGTGTGTGGCGGCTTGATCCGGAGTTGATCACCGTGATGTCCGGATCTGTCAAGTCGGTAGACTCCCTGGCCATCATGGCTTGGGTGTCCTTCTTCTCACCCTTCCCAGGCTGATCTGACTTCTTGTTGGGGTAGTCACTTGCGTAGTGGCCCTGTTTGCCACAGTTATAGTGCTGCTTGGCACCCTTCTCCTTCTTGCCTCCCCCTCTAGCTTGAGGACGGATGGCATAGGCGGAACTTGACGTTGCCCCGCTCTCTCTCCCACCACGCCGCATCCATTCATTGCGGACGTACTCAGCCACCTTCGGGTACTTCAACTCATCAGCAGACCAGCCGCCTACAACGGTGATCATGGGACTCCAATTTTCTGGCAAGGCTAGGAGGAGGATCATGGCTTGCAGCTGAGGGTCTACCTTCCATCAGGTGGCTACACACTCGGCAGTGAGGGGCTCAATCTGATGCAGGATCTCCATGATGTCGTCGCCTTTGTTGGCTCGGAGGGGGACGAGTCTCTTGACGACAAAGAGCTGGTTAGAAAGGTTGGTGGACTGGTAGATGGTGTAGAACTTCTTCCACGCCATCGCGGCCTCTGTGCATCCTTGAATGAGTGTGCGCTACCGCGGAGCTAGCGCTAACACCAACAAAGCCAGAACCTTCTTGAGGGGCGGTCTTTTTACCGTTGACCAGCTCAAACAGGCCGTTGTCATCAAGGTAGACCTCAAACTGCCACCTCCATAAAGGGAAGTCGTTCCCATCAAACTTCGAGATGGCACTAATGCTCTCTTGCTCGGTCGTTGCCATGGCGTGCGACGGTAGCGTAAAAGTTAAGGAGATAGGGTCCTTCTAGGCACGTGGTTCTATAACCCTTTGTTTGCACTAGTGAGTGTGGAGGAACCCTCAAGGATACTGAACTCTAATTGATGCACGGTACCAGTGTTTGGACAGCCAATGGACACCTTTGGTGAAGAGTGTGGAGCACGAGGATCACGGATGTGAGTGGACAGAGCACGTCGCATTCAGTAGAACTGAATCAAAACATGTTTTTGTCATTTAGCATGATGAGATTACATCAGATCCTTATAGCCTGTGATCTAAGCTCTCTAATGCATCTAAGCATGCCCAAATCAGAGTAGTAGAGCCTCTGCTACGGCCGTCGAAGCAACCCTTGGTGGAGCCGCCCACCTTGCGTTGCACGCTAGGCAACGGGAGGCGCTTCGATAATGACCCGTCGGAGCACATTTCCTCGCCCAGAAGTCAAGGAGAAGTTCACCCTGGTCAAGGAGAATCCTCTCGTTGCTTCCTTTATGGCTCTAGTGCATTTGGAGCTCATTGGGGGCGAACTTGGATCACTGGCGGTGGATTATCCTGCCACCCATGGCAGGTACCGGATTCCACCCGCCCAACACCCAAACTTTGGGCTAAGCTAACTTTCTGAATACTCACTCCAATCGAGCGATTCAAAGCTTAATCCT
>SZWC01003051.1:73353-106276 GCA_023375785.1 Penium margaritaceum
AACTTGGATCACTGGCGGTGGATTATCCTGCCACCCATGGCAGGTACCGGATTCCACCCGCCCAACACCCAAACTTTGGGCTAAGCTAACTTTCTGAATACTCACTCCAATCGAGCGATTCAAAGCTTAATCCTACATGGAAAAATCCAAGGAATCCAAATTAGGTGTTTGACAGCTCCTCAGTGGTCGAACCAGGGAGTACGATCAACGGCACTCATGGCAAGGGGCACACGATGTCAACACTCTGACCTCGGTGCCAGCCATATGATTGGAAGATCCAATAGTGGACTATATCATGGCCATCGACATGTCCAATGGAGAAATCGGAGCCGTTATCCTCCAAGAGAACAGCGGTACAAAACAGCCGGTTGCAAACATGTCGGAAAAGCTACTTTTTAGAACTCAACTACATGGTACACAAGAAAGAAATGCTCGCAGTCGTACACACATTGAAGGCATGGCAGTACTCATTGGAGTATCGATATTGTATCGCCCGCACCGACCATCATGTGCTGAAACATTTGAGCACTCGAAAAACTTGAGGGATGGATTTCCTCGAGTTTAACTTTGGCTACGACATCAAGTACCGACTTGGAAAGACAAATCCAGCGCATGTTCTGAGTCAAAGACCAGATTCTATGGCCAAGATCAACATCTTACTTGTCGAATGGGACATGTGCCTCATGAGGTTGTTCACAAAGAGGGACAAGGAGTTTGAAGGACACAAAAAAACTGAATCTGCTTCGAGGACCCTTACTAGAGACGACGATTCACTGGCCATGTTGTCATACATCCAAAGGAGGAACTTTGGTGGATTCTAGGGGATGAATTCCAAGACACCGGCCCAAGTAGAAAGTATTGTAAGGAAAATACACTCAAGAAGCTGACAATGTACTACTAGTGGGACAAGATGCATTGCAGACCAATGTGGCAGCCTTCTATAAGTTATACGACACCTATGTAAGGCAGAGTTTAGGTCAAATGTGGCCACCTGGACTATTCCAACCACTCCGTGTTCCGACGAAGCCAAGGGTCAACATTCGCATGGAATTCATGACGGGATTGTGTGCCACCTTCAAGGGTTACGATGCCATCATTGTGGTGGTGGTCAGATTTTCAAGAATGTCACACTTCATCCTGGTGAAAACCACCGTCACCGCAAAGGGAACATCATGACTGCACGGCATGCCATGTACCATCATCAGTGATGGGGATGGTCACTTCAGTAGCCATTTTTGGCACAAATTGATGACGCGCTACGGCAGCCGGATTTAGCTATCAATAGTGTTCCACCCTTAAACCAACAGACAAAGGGAGCAGACGGATGCCACAATTGCTCAACACGGATACAACTCTCCCACTTCCACCACAACGGGTAAAACTCCGTTTAATGTGGTCTACAGTTATGGTCTACGACGAAATTGGCATGCCTTCAAAACATATCAACATTTTCACAGTCGGTATCCACCATAGGGATTTCTCCAGCACAAACAAGGAAACATGACAAACAATAAAAGAAGACGTAAGTAGCCATGAAGCAAGCAGCCAATTGACATCGTAGCAATGACATGTTCAGTTCTAGCGACTGTGTACTTGACTTGGCGACCATCAAAATCCGAGGATATGAATTCATAAAGCTAAAACCTTGGTGGTAGATCTCATACAGTGAGACCATTTCAGATTGAGCAAATGCAGATCCCTGTAAGTGCTCGCCTTCACCTACCTTCCAGCATGGTGATCCAAACAGTCTTCCAAATCAGTAAGCTCAGCCACTTTCGGCATCCTAGCATGAGCTTTCTCGGCATAGACGTTGCACTCCCACCTCCCATTCATGTGGTTGGGGATGCGGAGTACGTAATTGAAGATGTCCTTGGGCGTCGATGACGTGATAAAAAAATTGAACATGTGGCTTAAGATACACGGCTACGAAGCTGCGCACAACAGCTGGGAGCCCTACGACAACCTCCGGGATGTTGATAATCAGATCGATGGCTACTATCACCGTCAACGGCCTACGTCTGCTTACATGCCAAGGCATTACGAAAAAAAGGGGAGGAAGTACGATGTCATTGATGTACACAAGTTCCTGAACTCCGCAAGTGGGTAAATCCGTCTCTATGTTTGCAGCCTACCGTGTGTTGTCCTCATAAAGTTTACACAGACTGGCCGAGGGCATCTTGATCACCTATCCAGACCTCTGGTGTTCCATTATAGAAGGTTTTGACAACTTCGACCACTATTCATAATGGTCAACATAAGCGCTCAAACAATATCGATGTTTCGATAGTGTTCGATTGACGGTGCTCGATTTTCATAGAATTGAGTCTCGATATTCTTGAAGCTTCCTGAATTGTCGATGGAGATTCTTGAAGCAGCCACTCGCAAAACAACCTCACACATATTGTTAGGCTCTAGCACCAAGAAACCAACAGTTGCCTCATTTTTCTTCTCTTCATTCTATACATGCTCTTGACTTGTTTGACACTTGTCATTGAATTACACTTATTGCTTACTATAACCTATCCTTTTGTCCCAATTCCTTGAATTTCCTGTTGTTCTGCACACCATTTATATGATTACGCTCCGCTCGGCATAACAATATGGGTGGAAGATAATCCCTAGTGTAAGATTTTTTAGCTAGATGTGAAAGTGGATGTGGAGGAGGAGGTGTATATGGTGAGTGTATGGGGAGAGTGTATGGAGAGAAGGGTAGAAAAAGTGCACGAGAGTATCATGTCCTACATAATGAATGGAAGTAGAGGTGGAGGAGGCTAGATGGGGAGGAAGGAGATGTATGTGGTGAGCGTATGGGGGATTTCATGAGGATATGGGTGGAAAATGAATCCTAGGGTACAATGTTTTGAGTTAAATGTGCAAGTGGATGTGGGAACGGGGATGTGTATATGGTGAGTGTACAGGGGAATTCTATGGGAAAATGGATGGAAAATGTACATAAGTGTACAATGTCATGGGTTACAAATGTAAGCGAGGTGGAGGAGGTTGGGTAGGAAGGGGTGATGTCGTGAGTGGATGGGAATATGGGTGGCAGATAATCACTACCTTATAATCTGGTGAGTTATATGTGTAATTGGATGTGGGAGGGGGTTGTCTATATGGTGATTGTATGGGGGAGTGTACAGGGAGATAGGCAAAAAAACAGACGTGTACAATGCCATGAGTTTCAAATGTAAGTGGAGGCTGAGGTGGCTGGTTGGAGAGGGTCGGGTGTGTATGGTGAGTATATGGCGGGTGTATGGGGATATGGGTGGCAAATGAACATTAGTGTATCATGTTGTGAGTTAGATGCACAAGTGGATGTGGGAGAGTGGTTGTGCATATTGTGATTGTATGGAGGGATTGTATGAGAACATGGGTGGGAAATTTACACAAGTGTTTAGGTGGTACGCACTGATGTGTGCGGACCATTCGAGAGCTCCATCGGGGGCGCTCACTACTTTTGAAAGGTTTTTTGCTAACACACAAATGCTTGTTGAAAACACTCAACATTGTCGGTGAAGCTAAATGTAAAACAACAATATGACCAGAAACTAGAGTTAAGGGCAAACACAAGAACAAGAATGCTAAAATGGAAAGTTACGTAAAAATGGAAGAAAAACTAAAGCTACCTTTCACGTCATAGTATGGTGTGCCTTTAATCGATGGCCACCTTTGCGTTGCAGGAAACCTTCATGGGAACCTTGCACATAGGGTGGCATGCTTACTAAGGTACCGTACTAGTATTGAAAAGGTGGGACCGTTTTTGAAAAAGAATGAAGAAAAAATGAGGTGGGCCTAGGGGTGTTTGACACAGAGAAAACAAAGGGGGTATGTTTCGCACAAGGACAAAACATTATCTTCATCCAGGAGGGGGGGGGGTCTCAACTCCTTCTATGCGCAATATGTCCGAAGTTTGAAGTTTGACGTTTCAAACTTCATTGTGCGAATGGCAATATGCGCGGACGGCAGTGCCGTTTCACTTCGCAATGAGTTCTCGAACCGATTGGAGTGTAAAACACACACGTACAATGGAAAGGACAAGTTAGTGAAAAAGGCCTAGGGTCAAGTCAGGGACAAATACCAAAACAAGGACGTCAATTAGGTACAAAACCAAAATAATTAGCTAAACATAAAAAAGACACCTTTTGGATAGTAGTACGGTACATTCTTCCACACCTAAACATTTGTTTAACACCGAGTACCAAAGCACTCCAAACCGTTTCCCGGAGCACCACGGGGCATAATGTGGCTTATGAAACCACATGGCATGCTAATAACCACTTGGTGACCTCCATCATCAAGGACCACAAGCTAAGTTGGATGCCTACCCCTTCATGGATAAATGAGGTATGGTTGTTACATTTCACCAAGCTCCTTATGTATTTGATTCCACCCATACATTCCCAATCATTTTTAATCACAACAAGTTTTTATGCTTCTTTTCAATATGCACTAATCACATCTCAACATCCTCTTATTTGATCTCTTTGTCGCACCCCACCACATTTGCTTACACAGATTTTATAGATGGCATGCAACAACCTGTAAGCATATAGACTTGTGGGGAAAGATGATTTGCATTTCCTTAGGCATGATTTCTATAGATCTAGGACCTGTCACGGAGGGTTCAAGTACTTGTGGCGGATTCTACAATAGAAAGGATTTATTTTGTAAAGGATACTTGTTTATTTTACTCATGGCATCAAAGTTTAATGGAAACGACCACTTTTTGCAGTTATGCTAGCCGATTGTGCCAATTGAGGATGGCAAAAATTTGACCGGGTTCTCTGACAGACTTTGACGTGTGTTTCCACTCACAACACTATAGGAGGCAGTCATTATCTATGTGGAAGAGAAGGGGCTCATGAATATCGTGCCATTGCAGTTGCCTATAGTAGTGCATACATATTGCTTGTAGCATCTCATGAAGAATGTGGGCACCTACTTCGAGGATGCCATGAAGGAATCCTTCTCGTACCTTATGTGTGTAAGGATGTAGGAAGACTATGATTTTCAAGTCTTCATGCTCCTCGTTGTAAATGAGCGTCCCTATGCCTACTTGCTTGGAGTCCCACTGACAAGTGAAGGTGGGAATCTATTGCAACTATTGGGGATAAAATTCTTTCCCAGCACCCTTGGGGAAACAACACTTGGCATGAAGCTTAGTCATTGAATGAGAGGCTATGGCATGCTTGTAGATTGTACCTCGTCTTTGCATGGGTACAGATCTACCCACTCGTGTAAGAGCTTGTTAAACAACATCATGACAAGGCATCTAAGACATGCTCAAACCTTGCATTAGGCCTAGATGCATGTCTCCTCACAAGCAACATCAAGTATCATGGATGCATTAAACATCTCAACTTAGAAATAGTTGATTTGATGTAAGGTACCGCTGGCACAAATAAGTGTCATGTTGACTACCATGGAATAACTTACAAGTATGGGGATTCTCATGAGTTTCAGGTGGCGTGCCACCATGCGTGCGTAGTATTGCTTTGCCGCGATAACAATCCTCAGAACTGCCTCCATCCAAGGTTGACCAACATGTGTTTTCATCTCATGTACCGGTGAGCCATGCCTAGCATCAATTTCATATGATGTAACCACTCCAAGGAATGGACCCACCTTAGGAGCAACGCGGCTGTCTTCATTCACGCATCATGCAACAAGATCCGACATCATATGCCTCAAACATGGCCAACGTGTCCACGGTCATTGCTCATGCCGCAACACAACTACCAAGGTATTTGCAATTGATGTAGCTTTAGTTGTTGTGTGTCATGTTGGCATGGCTAACAATGATAACATGATCCATTGTGATGATGAGTATTTGTGTCAAGTAATTCTACTTATCTGGTGTTCTCTCATCCACTCTAGTGTAGTCCACCCAAAATGAGTCACTCTTGTGAAAGTAGTTAGTNACGGTCATTGCTCATGCCGCAACACAACTACCAAGGTATTTGCAATTGATGTAGCTTTAGTTGTTGTGTGTCATGTTGGCATGGCTAACAATGATAACATGATCCATTGTGATGATGAGTATTTGTGTCAAGTAATTCTACTTATCTGGTGTTCTCTCATCCACTCTAGTGTAGTCCACCCAAAATGAGTCACTCTTGTGAAAGTAGTTAGTCCATCGTATCTGGTCCTTTCCTGTCTAATCATGTCAAGTCCAGTCAAAGGTGTTGTATCCCAAAAATCAACACTTGGCTTCATTTTCCAATGATTCGTAGATGTTACTCAAGGTTGTTCTGATGAATTCAGTCCATTATGTTGGAATTTCACAAGAAACTTGATGTTGCATGGAGAGGGAGGGACAGAGAGAGAGAGAGAGAGAGAGAGATAGAGAGACAGATAGAGAGAGAGGGAGAGAGAGAGAGATAGAGAGAGAGAGAGAGAGAGAGAGAGAGAAAGGGGAGGAGAGGGAGATAGAGAGGCCTTTTTTGTTCAACATTATGTAATACATGCGATGAAATGATGAAAACTTGTGGTATGAAGTTGGAACTGGTGGTATGACATTGGATCGATGACCATGTCTCATGCACTTGCTATTTTGTAATTTTTTACTAAAGAACATGATATACTTATTGGAACCTTTAATCACTTACTCAATCCCTAACTCACTTGTTTATTCATCCATCTCTTTACTCACTCACCCATGCACTCAGTCACTCATTCATTTTCTCACTCACTCTGTTCCTCATTCACTAGCTCATGTAGTTACTCACTTACTCATTCATTCATTGACTCACTTACTCACTCACTCACTCGCTCACTCACTCACTCACTCACGCATGCACTCACTCGCTCACTCTCACTCACTCACTCACTCACTCACTCACTCACTCACTCACTCACTCACTCACTCACTCACTTCCTTAGTCTCACTTACTTACTCACTCACTATTTCAATCACCATAAGTGTATGGTGGAACTCGACAGTTTTCCAACAAGTACTAAAGATTGATGTTATGAATTCATGGATGTTGAGGGTTTGGATTCTTACATGTTTACTCGGTGGAAGTTTCATGGGTGTCCATAACCTTAGGATTTGTTATTTGTACCAGTATCAGAGGTCTCGCACTCTTGCTTGAACGTTTTATACACGCTGGTGTTCACAATTACGATCACATATTGGCTAATGTCCATGCTTTTATAGAATTTGACATAGACAAAGCTATTGACGTGGTAATTCTGGCATCCTTGTACTAGAATTGGTGAAATGGTTGTGTCATTCCTTGATATCCCTAGACATGAGGTGAATCAATTGGACACACTTTACGATGGTTGACAGTTGTAGCTTCATTCTCCACTCTTTAGAATTCATAGGGTTTGTCTTCACGGGTAGCTCCAATTTCTATACTCCTATATTTACTCTTTATCATCTTGACTATCTAGGGCTATTCTTTTAAATTTGTTACTTCTTTTAGATTGACATTTGGACAAATGTATCCCTCCTTTTGCCAGCTTGTACGATTTCTGGAATCATTTTGGCATACACCTTGAAGTTGATATATGATTTGTCGCTCTCTTCTTAATGTTTTGGAGAATTTGTTACACAAATGCGTGCTCTAAGGGGAGGCAAAGATATCCCTCTATCATTACTGAATTGATTTAGGCACCATATTTCATCATCAAATCTAAAGTGTGACCAATGCATTTTCATTTTAAGGCTTTTTTTGGTGTGGTAACCTGTTCTAGAAATTTTGTATGTATAGTTTTGGTGAAATGACCAAAGTGTGACGTGTTCAAATGAGGCAAAGCACGATAGGGAGAACACGCGCAAGACTCAAACGCGCAAACATAGAAGGAAAAATAATGAAATCATGAATGGTACCAAAGAACAATGTCCTCCCCCTCCACCTCATCCAAATGGGAAAACAGAATTACCAGCATATAGTGTTGTTGCTTGTTAGATTACGGCATCGAACACTTGGGGAAGCTTGACTTGGCCTATGCATTTTTTACCCTTGGCTTAGCATCACGTAGGTTCATCCTTGAATTATAAAACCATAAACATGCTGCCTTACTTATCACCTTCATCTCTATGCCCGTGCCTTCCCCCATGCGTTTCCACTTAGAACCCCACCCTGTAAAGACATCTCAAAGCTTGTTTTGCGAGAGATGTATGATGCTTGTGTCAACTGGCTAAGACTAAGGTGTGCATCCCATTGAGATGTACAACATACGCAATAATGGAGAAGTTGTTTTCAACCACTCCTAGAATGTTGCATTGCTCTACGGCCACAATGTGTCGAGGATGATCAAGATGTTTGCATTTCCCTCCACCTTCAATATTGCACACATTTGTTTGTAGTATGGAATGACGATTGTGTGGATTCACTTATGTGTGGTGTATGTGTTTCCCCTTTGCATGGTTGTAAATATGAATTCTCACGGACTTCATCATTTTGGTTGCATTTTTGCCGGTTGGCAAGCATGGCATGGTTGCATATGGAGCAGGTCATCGATCATCAAGCTGGTCATGACCGCCGTGATGCACCATTTATCCTCCGAATCGCGGATGCTGCATCATCGCTCCCACGAGGAGCTCACGTGTGGCCGGTCGCTAGCATGAGCTTCACAGAAGTGTGATCGGTATTTATGACCATGAATGGTTTCATGCCTTAAAGCATGACCATGAAAGATGCTCGCCCATGGAGGGTCAAGACACTGTCCTCCCAGTCGGCCAAAACCTTCTACACGACCGTGGTTCTTGCGCTCCATGGCCATCCAAGCCCACCCGTTATGAATGAATTCACCCATTATCTCTTAAACAAATTGAGCCGTATGCACTTGAGCTCATTTAGTGTGTGTCACACAATGATCCCACACACTTGCTGTCACAAAGTTTTGTTGCTAGAAGCGATGTCACTTGCACGGTCCTCGTCACATGTTCTTTTTAACATCATGATTTTCGACCATGAAGCAAGTAAAAACCTCTTTCCCTTGCAACCATATTGCACTTTTTTTTGGTTATGGGAGTGGATGGTGCTATACCTATGGACGCAAAGAACGCTTCCTCATACTTGTTTCTACAAATTGTTTTCCTCCACAGATGAACTCGTCATAGTGCTCGCTGCAAGTCCTAGCAAATAGTAGACATTCGGTGCGTGAAACGTGAAGTGGAGATGCTGCACACTGGCATACGTCTATGGTTGAGTCTTGTATGACTTGTGAATGCTTCAGAAGCGACCAAAACCAAACTACTTGACATACTTGCCTTGCATGCAAGAGATAAAGAAATTTGTCGATGTGCCTATATCGACAATATTTATGTTAGATGTGACTTGGAAGGTGGGACACTATGTGCCGGTGGTTGCTGGTGGCTTGGCCATGCGATGTGCAGGTTTTCAGGTTGAGTGCTTTTGATGAATATTGCATTGGTATGCAGCCTCGTTCTCTAAAGCTTGACTAGAGAGATGGCGGGTGTGTTTCCTTTTTCCGCAACAGTTGGGAAATGATTCTTAGATTTGGCAAGATTCCCTTAATCATCTCCACATTTCCAAAGTGTCGAGCACCTTGGTTTCTGTTCCATGTCTTTCGCTTAAGGCAGGGCTTGGTGGTCATGGTGTAGTTCATAGTGGACTGAGATCCATCGATGGAGGTCACCGAATACCATGCAAGCGGGCTGACTGAATAGAGGGAAAGAGGGGTCAGAGTAAAGACATTTTCCTTACGCGTAGTGTACATTGACTAGTCTTGCAGAGACATGCGTGGTTCCTTGGTTTTATTGACCATGAGCGTGGAAGGTTTGCGAGGTTGTCTATGTTTCCCCATGGAGGTCGCGTACGAGTTGTAGGAATTCATGGGTAGCTTGCATGATAAGATGCGTACCCTCCTTTAGTGGAACCTTCTACAAATGGTGGTTTGTTGTAGGCAAGAAGTGATTACAAGAATTGACGGAAATTAGCTAGGCTGATTACACAACATGCGTGGTCAAGGCTAGTCTTTATGCCTTCTCACCAATGTGTGTGGTATGATTGGCAGTTGCATCAGATGACAAGACAGTGTCGATAAGTTGAAAAACCACTTGAGAAGTTGAGATGGATTGGTTGCCAAATTCAAACCTATATCTCCTCCTCTTTTAAGACTTTAAAGAATACGAGTCAATGTAAACCCAACAAGAAAGATGAATGTTTGAAGTTTTCAAAAAATGAATAAATGAAAACACCAGATTGTATCGTATAAAATAAAGTACTTCTTGGCAATCTATCAGATTTTTGGGAGTACTGTCTATCTTATGTTTTATGCAATGTCCCCTATCTACATGATTGCTTGGCGGGTTTCTTCATTCCCTCTAAGGCAACCCTATAACGTGCACAATTACAAAGCAATCTTTTATGTTTGATGGTATGCCCCTTTTGTAGTTTTCTCACTAGTCGTTCGTGTCCATGCTCGTACAAATCCTTCATGCCAATCCTTCACACATTGGAGATTGGTTGAGTGGTTGCCCACCCGTCACTCACTACTAAAAAGCTACGATAAAATCCTAAATGCTTGTTGGGTGTATTGCAATCTTCATGTAGTCTTCTTCATTTTCTTGGTGGACAAACGGTTGAGCCCAATTCAAATCTTTGTATTTCTACATCCACAATTCATTGCCAAAGTCATGCATGTGTGTAAAAGTTCCTCTTAAATCAATACCTATCCATAGGCTCAAACGGTTCTATGTTTATATGTATGTGTATAGTTTTACATCCCAGACAATGAATGTGGCGCAAACGTTTTTCAAACTTACAACAACAATGCACATCACCCACCATCCGCCTTGATTGGTGTTTATGCTATGTGCTTATTAGCATGTAGAAACTATTGAAGCTTCTTATACTCTTCAAGTCTCCCTAGCCAAAACCTTGATGTTTTTTAGACTTGCCATTTGTATATTAGTACATGACTAGACTCGATTGTGTCGCCAAGTTAATGAAAGCAACTGTAGGAAGCTTCCTAACATCTTCTTCTCTGATGGCTTTGGTTCTCTTCCCACTTACTACCTACAGGTTCTGTTTATGAAATGGCACTTGCTGCAATGGCCATGTTTGCATGTTTGACCTATGGAATAGTGATGGAATACATCATGTGTGTACCCATCTAGTTCGGTTTGTTGTTTTCCATTTGTAATTTAGACAATACATCAATCTCACACGTGTACGTGGATTTATTCCCACAAATATGATTTTTAGGTAATTCATGAGAATATGAGATGCTTCTTTGTACCTCGGGCTTGGCTCTCTTGCTTTTCATCTCTCTCTCTCTCTCTCTCTATCTCTATCTCTATCTCTCTCCCTCTCCATCTCTCTCTCTCTCTCTCTCTCTCTCTCTCTTCTTAGTTTTTTTAGCCTAGAATGATGAATTCACCGCGGGCTCTAATGCAACAGGAGGTTCTTGTTGCTTCCCAAGGTTTCTGTGCCTAGCAAGATAACCCTATGTTCTAAAGTGTCAGAGCAAGAGACCAAGATTAAACTTCTAGATGAAACAAATATCATGTATAAGTGTGGTACACAAGAACATCAGCAAATCATAGCTTAGCTCAACGCTGTGACACAACTTGCCTCATCCAAGGGCACAACAACTTATTAGGCCGTCAAGGCTATTGCTGTAAGGGTCTCAGCATGGTCACCGTGACTTCACGTGAAATTGCCTCCAAGTTGTCAAGGCAGCCTCCCTTCCGTGCTGGCAGCTAGTGCGAGACTAACTGGGTTGTCAGAGGGCTTCTCACCCTCTTAGCCAAGTTTGCAGAGTGCTGCTAGGATTATTGGGTCGATGAGGGGAACTCCAAGAGAGTACATCTAGACTGGATCAACAATGCAAGGCAAAGCTAATGATAGACAATAACCCTGGGCTTAATTCATAGATAAAACTCATGGTTCAGAGATGAGCAACGTTGAAAGAGGCACCTCTAGCAAGGGTGCTCTCAGTAGCAAGGACTTCAGGTTCATCCACCAACTTAGGTTGGTGGAAGGTTTCTAGGCTAGCATGGGTCTTCATTTAACATAACGTCTGTAGAGTCTTGTTATGAGGTTTTGTCTGTTTAAGGTGGATTGTTGGTTTCCATGTGTTGCTATCGGAGTTGTAGTTGAAGTTGTGCAGGAGTTTTGGAGTTGTTGGAGTTGCTAGAGTTTCTTCTAGAGTTATTGGAGTTGTTGGAGTTGTTGGAGTTGTTGTTGGAGTTGTTGGATTTGTTGGAGCTATGTTGAAGTTACATGTTGGAGTTACTTGACTAATGAAGTCCAATATGGTTTTGTACTAGGATCGTGACAAGTTGGGCTTCTACCCTGTCTCTTGAGGCACCATTTTTTTTCACAGGCATAACTTCTTCGTAAAGGAATACTCTTTCTTTGGAGCACGCAACTACCTCTGTAGGGAAGCTTCCACTTGATAGTGGTCTTAACTGTTGAGACGTGCATGTAGTCGCTAACGTAAGGCGATCCCTACTCTTGGCTTTGTATGTTTCTAATGAGTTGTACATGCGTGCATTGATGCAATGCACAATCTTCATGGATGAACTAATGCTGAGAGATTCCCACTCAAGGCCGTGCATTTTGCTCCTGAATCAGACTGATATAGCCGCTCATGCAGGGCGGTCCTGGCTTCCAAGTGAAGGGTAGCCCCACACTGACCGGACCTAGTCCAGCCCTTAGTAGTGCTTGCTTGCAATGCACAGCTGTTGACTAAGCTAAGCCAACTGGCATGTAGAGCACCGCTATGCATATAGCACACAAAGATCCAAGCTCATTTCCCACTTTGGACCAAGATGTCATGTTTAAATCATTCCACTATAGTAGGAAATTCTCAACCAAGCGGCAGTCAGGTTTTTACGGATACAAATAAAGAACATCACGTATAGACCTTTGATTGTCATTCTGAAAACGCCATGTAGAAGCTGTTGCTAAGCTTAGTTATCACTAACTCCAACATCTGTCTCTCTCTTTCTCTCCCTCTCTATCTCTCCTTCTTCATTCTCTCTCTCTCCCTCTCTCTCTCTCTCCCTCTCTCTCTCTCTCTCTCCTTCTCTCTCTCTCTTTCTCTCTCTCTCTCTATCTCTCTCTCTCCCTCTCTCTCTTTCTCTCTTGCTTTCTCTCTATCTCTCCCTCCCTCCCTCCCTCCCTCTCTCTCTCTATCTATCGCCATCTCTCTCACTTCCCTCCTTTTCTCATTTCTCTTTGTTTTCGTGTGTGTCTAATCTCTCTTTCTCCCTCCCTCTCTCCTTCCCGTCTTTCTCTATCCCTCTCTACCTCCTCCTCTCTCTCTAACCTTATATCCTTCTCTCTCTTTCTCTGGATCTCTCAATCTCTCTCTCTCTCTCTCTCTCTCTCTCTCTCTCTCTCTCTTTCTCTCTCTCTTTCTCTCTCTCTCTCTCTCTATCTCTCTCTCTCTATCCCTTTCTCTCCTCCCTCCCTTCCTCTCTTTCTCTCTCTCCCCTTCTCTCTCCCTCCTTATCACTCTCTCTCTCTCTCTCTCAGTCTCTCTCTCTCTACAATCAAAGACTTTTTCCAACACGTATTTCTGTCCTAGCTTAGTCTTTGTTGGCACTACTCGCTGCACTAACATTCTCACTGGCATCATAGGACATGATTTCCATTTCCCACTACGCATGGGCTTCTTACTGTTGATTGTACATATAAAAGGATAGAAGCTTGATTGTCGCATACTTGGAGTCGTAGGTGCATGAGGCAAGTAATTCTTTGTAATGCCTGTTTGTCTTGCAGATTTGAGAAAGTATACAAAGGTTTTGGCCTTTTTTCAGAGCATTAAAACACATGTCCATATGCTTTACATCTTTAAGTGGTGAAACAAATGACATAAACACATGGTTTGTGCTAGTTGTGATCAATTCTATAAAAGGTGGTTGAACCATTCAAATGTCTTGGAATGGAAATAGGAGGTTAGGACCATTGGCCGAGATGCCCATGATCGATAGGCATATGAATATTGAGGTTGTCATGCAATGACATTCATTCCAAAATGTGAGGTTTATAGACTTATGTACAAGATGGATGTCACACTTTGGGAATATCCAAATCAATCGCACTTCAATTTATATGGAAGTTATTTGAGATGTTACGAAGCCAATAGAAGTACACCGGACATGAAGTGTTTAATTCAAATGTTACATGTGTTTCAGTGCTAGCATATTAGGTATTATTCTACACTTATTAAATTCCTTGAGTTGTTTTTCAACCATACATTTAAATTGGTTTTCGTCATTTGTTTTCCACACCTTTAAAACTTTTTACTAAAAAAAGTGATTATTTTGTCGAAATTTTAAGGGAATGTTAGGTCTTTGTACTAAATTAATAACATAGTTCTTATTCAAATGTACTCTAAACTTTTTATTGAAGAATACAAGGCAAGGGTGGATGACCTAGTAAATACGTAGCAAGCCAGAGGCGCAAACGATGTGATGGGTTTTCACGTTCATGGATCTACCATGATCCATGCTTTGATGTTTCTTGTAATTTTGTTGGTTCTAGGCATTGCATTTTCTAGCATGAGCATGGAGGCTTAGTCCTCACAAAGTATCGTCTAGCTTGTAATGCTTTTCAAGGCAGAACAATAGTTGATAATCCAAAGTTAACATTTTTGGTACACTAGCATTTGAAACAAAAACCTACCACCTACCACCATTGTAAGTCAACTTTTCACTTTGCTTTTTTGCGAGTCCCAAACCATACAGTTTGGATACATTTCCATTTTCCCCAAACAAATCTTTTTGAAAACCTGATTTGACTGAAATGGCATGATCTTAGATGAGTGACAATGTTGTCTAGTCCAAAACATCGTTTTTTGTCCTCGTCATGATCTGGATAAATAGATGGATAAACTTGATTGATATGGTCGTTTACCCCCTGTCTCCATGCGAGGCCCTGCATACATACTATGGTCTCTATAAAGAGCCTATCTTGGGCGGCGAATGCCGCGTTGTTGCCATGATCACTGAGCAAAAGGCGGCGAGAAGGCACATGGTGGTCTCGCCTCCGTCATTGTGGTGTCACAAGTTTGAAGAATGTTCTCTGTGTAGATGTCAGTGTCGCCAGTCACCACGGACTGTAGACACGTCCACAGAACCACGTCGATGGCCTTTTGACCTTGATGTTCCGTTCGAACCACAATGTTTTCTCGAGAGCGGCGCCCAGTGATTTTTTTGTTACGCGGATTGATGTTTGCTTTGCCGCGTCTGACAAGCACAACAAAACTTTGACGATGATGTTTTTGATCTTAATGATTCTCCTTTGCGTTATGGCGATTTTCTGTCCATCGTGTCCTTAGAAACCCGCCTGATCGTCCCTAAAAAACTTCACCATTCATTTTTCCCACGATACCATGGCATCGTTTACTTCCTCATTTCGCATCGTGATATTGCTAAATTGCAAATCAGTTCAATTTTTTAATTTATACATTCGACTAATATGGTCGTTCTCGTACATGCAGATGGATCATTGAGATTTTGATGAAAGCTCAAAACCTTTGAGCAAATGGTGACGGCCATCATTTTTTTGACGATAAAAAACTAACGATCAAACAACGCGTAACTTTGGAATGTCTTCATGATCGGAGCAGGACGGTTTTCCCGTTGGTTGCGTCGTCCACGAATGGGCCCGTACCACTGTTATTTCAGTCAACTCTGGTTGCCGTCATACCACTTTCTCCCCGCGTAAATACCGATCAACCCAGTTGCCTATGCTTAGCAGCGTGACAAAATGCACAAATCGCGGATGTAGGAGGCATATGTCAGAGACTGGGGTAGAACTTGCCACATTTCTGACAAAAATCATCATTTCGACATCGACGCTTAGACGCTCACTTGTACGGCATAATCTATACATGCGCGGTGCAAACACGTCACCTCGGAGAAGTTTGCCCTAAATAGATCCATGGTAGCTATTGGCCGGAAAGCCTACTCATTCTTTGTGTCGTGTAGTAGCAGTTCCTGACTACCGCTTTTCCTCTTGTTTCAGTCGAGCCCGGTGGCCTGTATGAGGGCTTTTGGCCGCGGCTTCGCATCTCCGTGCGAATTGCAGGAGGGATAGGAGGTACCATGTCCACAAGTCACGGATGGTGCCACATAATCATAAGGCACCGTGTTGATGTCCTGACATTTTTGTGCGATGTTAGCATCTAGATTAAGTGGCGGCTCGCTACAGTTGTGCGATTTTTCTTACGTCATGAACCTCGCAAACGTACGTTTGTGCACATACATGGACCTATCCTCTGAATTACATGGAACAGGGCTCACAGGTTCATTGGAAGAGACGAGCATGGCCCTAGTATCTCGCCAGCTCATGATTTTAGTCGATTTTCTCTCTTGCCGGCGTTCCAACTATTTACCTCGCCCTTTTCAAAAACGCAGAAGTTTTGTGAAAAATTCAATGTAGGACTAAGAAAAGATAAAATGTCGCGTTTGCAAGTAATAACTTTTGTCATAGACCTCAAGACTGTTTTTTCCCGTTTCTTCTGGAAGTCCTTAAAAACATCATCGCGATAATCCTTTCTGAAAACATGCTTTCCGATGATACACGGTTTTTCCAACATCACAGGACAAATCCAAGTCGCTCGATGGAGAAATCGCAAACATCATGGTGAATGCTGAAGACGTCTAGGTGATGAAAATCTATGCCGGCCGGAGAAATCTACCTGACGCCAGCGCAGAATGGAGGCCAGGAGAGAATGCGACACTCGTCTGGTATGTAGCGTCTGCTGCAACGAAACAACTTCCATCAGTATCTAGATGCTCGCATCTCCAGGACATCAACACGGTGCCTAAGGTCTTTAAGCAAACGCAGCTGGGTACCGAAGCTTCGGCCGGGCAGTCGATTCCTCGTTCTCTGCAGCACAGAGCTTGTATGACAGTTGCCTTCGTTCATTCTTTGCATTTGCAAAACACATCTTGAAATGTAATAGGTTTTTTTCTAACAAATAACTTCTACATGGTTTCGCAATTTCCTCGGAGCTCGAGGATGTTACGCTGGTGCCTCGCTTTCACAGATCGTCCGATTGGGATGTATGGTATCTTTGGTGTACGATCGCGTTTTTGCAACCGAACAAGAGTGCTTAAATGTGCTTGTGTTCAATGTTTATGCTTTCACAGCGGCGAAGAGTATACAATCGACCCAAACACTCATTTTGACCTTCCAACAAACAGTTCAGGTCGTAGCCGGAGCGCTTCACACCGTCGATTGGAAGCTTTTCATAAAGGAACAGCAACTAATCGATTTCCAGATAGATGAACACTGGTTCCCAACTGGTGGGTGGGGGTGCAGGGGGTCGGGGGATGTGGAGCGTGGACGGCATCGTCTGAAAACAAAACCGTCTGCTTAGGAAGAAGACCTGAACTCGGGCACTCTAGATAAAGTAGTACCTAGATCCCATCCTCTTGGAACCGATGTTTTCAATGACACATATGGGTCCTTTCAAGTTTGCTCCCGATGTGTTCTGGTTGTATTCACTACAATCGATACTGAATATCCTACTCCACATCAAAACTCGCTGATTTGCGGTTACTGCTCACTCACAAACTCTGAACAAACCATGCAATGGGATAGCACTGCTTCGCTGGAAGAATATACGGTCGTGCAGATAATCAGGAGGGCAAAAAGCATCGCGTAACAATCAAATGTAAGGACTTACTTTAAATCGCCGTGGACTGGCGCGAATAAATTCAAATACCCAGTCGAAACTCATGTTCGCTCATTTCATGCGTTGACGGCGAGCAAGTTAAAAAACCCCATGGGGTCATCACTCCAATGCAAGAATCATGAGACAGAATCATCCCTTTATTTTTTGCGTACAAACCCCCCAACATGATTGGGGGATTTGTATGTTTGGCAAGGGCGCAAACCATGCCAAACAAAACACTAAAATGAACAAGTTCTCTTTCCGTGTAAAGAAAATAGTCATTTCATTCGTTGGTTATGAGTTAAAATTCTGAATTTCTTAGATTATTCGAATAAAAAATTATATCCAAAACTGGTCCCTCAAAAAACCGTATTTGCAATGAATAGCATCGATCTCCATGAAGGTGTTTTTGTCAATGATATTGAAGTATTCATTCTATGCTCGAAAGAATTGAGAAAATATCTTCTTTCATAAACGTTTGAATAGGGGAATTCTTGTTCTTCATTGTAATGTTTTTTGCATGAAAGCCATACCTTAATCCAAATCTATCCACCATAAAACTTTTCTTCATGATAAACAAATACTAATACATAAATTAAAGTTATTGATGAAGAATTGAATCGATTAATCTCGAATAAACCTAATTCAAGTTGAACTTTACCGTACAAAACGGTTCAATGACTAAACATTTTTAACTTTGGTAGATTCAATCGAATGCAAAACAGTGAGACATTTTTTCACCCAAAACCTTCAATTTTATTTCCACGCCTTATATTACATCCTAATTACAAATTTGATGATTTCTTATGTTTGAATGAAAATGTAAGGGATGAATGATCTTGAAATATTGAACTTCTTCAATTAAACAAATTCGAATTGTTAAAATCTAGATTTGATTCATTTAAACGGAGAAGATAATGTAATAAAGATTCTTTAGTTCATGGAAAAATATAACCTCAAGAGATTTTTTGAAGAAGAAAAAATCATGTTATTGTTGGATTATGGTTTTTATTCTCAATGTAAAATATTTATTAATTAAAATACTATTCCTTTATAAAACTAAGCTCTGGTAACTCCATAAGTTTCATCAATAATCTATGATGAAGAATCCACAACTCATGACGATGAAATTGTTTTTTCTATGATGATTCAAAAAACCTTCATCCTTGAAGAAGAGTGTTGGATCATTTCTCAATTTAAATTCTTTCTGAACACGAAAAAACTTAATGTTCTCCATGGTCAAAAAAATATAATTGTACGAAGTTGCTAACTTCAACCTAAAATAATACAATGATCCCCATTCCAATTACTTCACAAAACGTATGTCAAATGTATCAAAGTCCATCATTCATCTAGAATCAACCACTGTGAACCTTTTGCTTCTATGCAATCTGAAAATCATTTCAACTCTTGAAAAGGTTTTACATTGATTTATCCATTTCATGTTTTTGTAATCATAAGGAGATAATGGAATGTTTTTAGTGTTTTATTCAATCTTAGAATAGTAATCTTTCTCTCAAAAGAAATAAAGTATAACTGTTCCCGTTTCCTTTCCATTGTTTTGTTTGAAATTTTCATGAAGGCATAAAATAATGAGTTCAAGTGACAGCTCATGACGTGTACTCCATTCATAGATACCGAAAAAAATAGAATAAAAAATATATGTTTTTTATTTGACTCTTCTCTTTAACCTTAAATTTTTAAAATCATTCAATCTTCCCTTACCTTCACAATAAATTGATAACAATGTTTATTCCAATTTTTATCAACATAGTTCTGAGTGTACACGTACATTCATGTGTACAACTTTGGTTCAAACGAAGACAAATCTCATGTTTGATAGGCTTACATTGAGGCATGGTTTCTTTGCAATGTTTTTGTCGTACATAGTACACCTATAATGCCTTTGTTAGAACGTTCTAAGATACGGAAGATCTTCTCTATAAGTTCAAACCTCAAAGGTGTGTTTGAAAGAATATTGCAAAACGTCCTCGCAAAGATCAAGGATACTTATGGCAAACACGTTTCTTGCCAAGACCAATACTGTGAATACAATGCGAGTGAAATAACCTAAGAGAAATAAAAGTTTACCTTTTGACTTATGAAGTAATTGACCTAAAAGAACAAAGGGGTCACCGTTGCCTAACAATCAAGCACAAAAACCCTTAATCTTTTACATTTTTATACAAGCAAAACTATTCCTATAACGCTAAACGTAAACTTAACCAAACCTCAAATGACATTTGAGGTTTGAGGGTTTTAGTTTCAAGCGCGCTCTCTCATTGGGCGCCATGGTAGTGGGGCCCTGAATGTTCCCCCCAACGCATGGGGATTCTCAAACTCCCTCCTAACTCTAAACAAACCAATCCTCGCTACTATTAAAAACCTTTCAACAAATGGGTTGGTGATACAAGCCGGGGGGACCACATGCCATGCGTTGTCAACGCATGGCTTGCGACGTCATCATGCATTTTTTCAATGCATGTTTTCTTTGAAACTTTTATGATCATAGCGGTGAATGCTGGGTATTTAGGTTAGCTTTTGCCCAACGATGAGCGGATGAGTTACATTCTCCTATTATTCGAGTAATTGTAACTTGCGCCCTCATCCAAGAGGGTTGTAGTCATTCATTGATTGGCTCAAAATATCCATAGTCGTGGACAAGAACGAACTATTGGAATGAAAATCAAGCATTTTGGAGGAGGAAATGTTTGACATGTGTATCTGTTTTATTCAGAGATTTTAAAATCGAGGTTCATCTTAGAGAGGGATGTGGTTCATTGAGTTTATTTGTGATGGAATGTTTTTCTCATGTACGACAAGGGGTAAAATTTTAGTGAACTCTTCTATCTTGACTTTTACATAAAACTTCCATTCAAACATATTAAAATAAAATCATGAACAAACCTTAAAATAGACGAATGTCGCATGTAAAAAAAACCATACCAACTATTCACAGAAATCAACTACTTATCTTAAGAACTAATTCTTATGCCATGTTTATGTTGCATGAATTTTTCCTCAGACCCCTGTGTTTACAATGAACACCCCTTTGTAGAAGGGGTTCATGATTGTTTTTAAGGAGGGCATGGAGTGGTTGCGTGGTAGTCTTAAACTCTCCACGAATAAAATCAGAACCTAGCAGGCTCTTTTACCATGAACCCAACAAAGAGGTTAAAAAATTTGAACCCAAAAAACCCACTATGCCATTCTCGAGAGGGATTAAAGAAACTTCGAAAGTGAAAAGGGGAGCATGCATGTAAAAGAGATGATTGATTCTTCATTGCAATTGAAAAGTGGCCCCTTCTTTATTCACATTATTTACATCAATCCCTACAAAGGATTAGAAGTTTTAATACCAATTCAATATAGCCATTGATAAGAAAAAGTGATTTTTTTTAAGAAAGAGAATTCAATAGGAGTAAAAGCAACATAATGATTGTTGCGACAATGAGGTATTTACACCTTTGTTATGTTGGGTAAGAAATTCATGGTGGTGATTATTCATGCAAAGAATGCTAAACAAATCACTATCATGTAACATATAGCAAATTGTGGGGAGAACATTTGACATGTAAGTATGTCAAGTACATGAATAACATGGTTACTTTACTAATAATAATCATACCATTCATTTTGTAGAGTTAAGAATAGTTCAAATTGATCTTTTAAATAATCTAGGATGTGATACTTCTTTAATGAAGAATGTCTCAATTATCTCATTTCATTATCTTTTGCTTTCTTTGAAATTGAGACTCTAGAAGGTTTATTATTATGTTTTAATCTCAGAAACAATAAGAAAGAGGAAACCGCAAATTAGAAACACAACCATTTTTGTAACAAAAAATGTTTACTTCACACATTGCAAAATGAAACATGCTAGCAGATCACAAAAATGAATCATTCATTAAAAATGTTCAAATGAATCAATTTTTTTAACAATAATAATGTGATTTGTGAACTGGATATCTTTTCAAAATACATGGATGGAGGTAGAAATGAGATTGATGAATGTGTTTCATGTTTAAATGAGTATATGATAATGAGAAATACTATGTGTATCTTCTTCAAGGCTTCTTAATTTCACATACCCTGATTACCATTGATATTGATGTTAAACATTTCTTCTATGGTAGAATTTTGTCAAAAAAAATTGAAAACTTATGAATAATTCTGAAAGTACTACGAATATTATCATGGGATCCATTAATTCAAACCGAATTTCTACCTCTCCCATTTTTTTCCTTAAGGTGATTGATTCATTAAAGAGATTTCTTTGGCTTATCGAAGAAAACAAGCTCGACTATGGTGAATTACATTCACTCTTTGTCAATGCGCAATGGTTAGGGACCGGGTTTGTGATTCGACATGCGCAAAGGGGCCTCCGTTGTGGGTGCTGGATTTGGGATCTTGCACTTTGGGAATGAGAAATTTCTTATAAATAGAAACACATAAGAGGGAAGGGACAGTCAAGGGACAGCAAATGGCTCTGTGTACGGTGAGCATCCCTAGGCAGTTGTCAATGGGTCGATGGATTCGTAGACTATCAATGTTGTTAGCTTGCAAGAAAGTCCAACCAGACAATGAGGCACTCGAGCACGTGTATAAGGGGTTGTTCCTAGAAGCTTACATGAGGCCACATGTCCTCTCTTTTGGAGTAACCTTTGCAAGAAAGCGGTCCATGATTGCGATATAATGAACTAATGTACACTGCGTATGAAAGACAAAATCCATTGTGTGATTCTTTTCAAAAGTAGAAATGCATGCAATCCTCTTGTGTAGCGTAGCTACAGTCAAAATAATTCAATGTAACACTTTTGTCAAGTGTCCCAAAGTTGTCAAATTCAAGGGTCTACCCCTTTTTTTCATGAAATATAAAAGTGGTCTTAATATGATTGAAAACCTACAAAACGTCATCAAATCAGTTATGCTTTTACTTAATGATCGTAAGGAATGTTCATTAGGATACACAAAAGATATGTACATGTTGTTGTAAAGTGGATGTTTTGGAATGTATGGTGTTTGGATAACCATACAACATGTAAAGTCATTGGCATACTCAACTAGTTGTTTACTATCCATTCATTAAACATCTATGCTTGAATTTTCACCCTCATATAGACCTTCATTAATCATAGCCTCATCAACTTTGAAAGTTATGGTTCATTGTTTACCAAAGCATGCTTTTCAAAGAAGTCGATGTGGTATCCTCTTAGTCAATGAATAGCCTTTACCTTCATTATGTTTCATTATATGTGTCAAAGTAGAAGAAAGAGGTCTTATTCACACTCAAATGAAATTCATGGATGAAAATGTGATAGACAAGACGTATTGTAATTGTTTTCTTCTTGGTAAGATTTTTTTTCCACAACATGGAATTGACATTCAACTAGGTTGATAAAAAGGTACTCCAAAAATCCTACTAAGCTGATTTAAATTGTTGATCTGTTTTTCATCCCAATGTGTAGAAAGGGGGCTGGTGTGGGTTGTTTTACTCGTAGTAATAAGGGGGTGGCTTGTAACAAGCCCTCATTATTACGATATTTGGTCGATAACTAGCCACACGCTCGGTATCAGTCGATCGGCGACCAACTAATTTGGTGGCTGATGATCGATTGAATGACTGGCTAGCCACCAGCCATTGATCAAGTTGGTGCCTTCATTGCTAGCTAAGAGTTTGGGAGGCCTCAAGGTTGGAGACCTCTAGCCTCTTGCCCTTTCCCTCACCCACCCCCCTTGCCTACAAATGAATGCAAAGATGAGGGATAGAGCAAGAGCAAGAGCAGGTTGTGAATGAGATAACTTGATGAAGAATTGTTGATCTTGCCTTGCACTCAATAATTTCTCGTTGACACATCAAGAATAAATGTTGAGTTTTTTATGACGATCTAGAAGAGTTGAAACCAGACATCGCGTACAAACTTGAGGTATGACCCGCCTTATTTTAGACTAATAACAAGGAAGCAATGAAAAATAAAGATGTTAATTTTGATATTTGAAGTATTAATATCACAAAAGAGGTTTTTGATGACGTTTACTTTGAGTTGTGAGGTGGAGGCAAAAAACCCTTTAATGAGCTTTAGACTCCATTCTTTGAACTTGTTTGACAACCTAAGTGTAGGAGCTAGAAACGTGTCCCGTTAAAATGGTTTTCATAGCAATTCTGGCCTTGGGTGATAGGGTTTGAGGAAGGGTTGCATGGGGTAGATCATGTATGAAATACCTCAAGTAGCTAAAAGGTTAGGGCATTTACACTTATGTGTTTCAAGCAATGTAAAATGTTTTGAATAGATTTTGAGTAGATCTTCAAATTCTTCATTCTTTTTGGATTTTTCTTCCCTTTAGGGGGGCTTTTAAGTTTTTTGGGACAAGATGGGGAGTACCTACCCACAAACGATCAAAACATCCCATGTAGGAACAATTACATCCTCCTTGATAAAACATTGGGAACTTCTCTTCCTTAACATGAGGGACTCTCATGGGTTGAGGTCATCCTTAAAAATGAGTTGCAGCTTGGAGACTTTGCAGCTTCCTTGATGCCAGTGGCTCAAGGAAGATGTAGCAATTTTGCAAGAGAAAAGGAACATGAAGAGGAGGTTAAGGAAGACAAGAAGACAAGAGGAAGACAAGAAAGTGAAATGGTGTAAATGAGTTGATATCATTGATGAGAATTCCTTTCCAATCTCCTCCCCTTTTTGTTGTAAGCATCAATCTCACTTCTTTTCATTTCTTTTAAGTGTGATTGTCTTTTTTCCTAGATTCAAGTTGTTACCAAGAGACGTGAGTAACAAATTACAAAGATTGTTTTCAAAATCCACGTGTTTGTTCCAATTATAAGGTTCTTGAAAAAAAATATCCTTGCCACGTTGTTGTATTGGTCATTGTGACCTAGGAAAACAAAAGATGAATTCGTGATTGCTTTACCGATTGTGAGAGCAAGGAGACTTTGGGAGGCGACACCTCTCAAAAGTAGTGGGTGATCCTTCCAATGGACGTGACATGCTAGATGCACGAACGACAAAATGGTGAGTGCTTGAATGTACAAGAACAATAAGGGCAAGGTGTTGGCATCTGACCACACACCCTTGACGAACTCAATATCTTTGGATCCAGTCCCGCAAGCATGTTTTTGAATCCAAAGGCAGCCGTATTGTTGACGGCAACTCTCACAAAGCTTTGTGTCAACAATGAGCATGTGGAAGTTGGAAAGGTGCTGGTCGAGCATATCTTTCTGTATGTGAGCATCTCCCACATGACAAAGGAAGCACTTGAGAAGGACTAACATAGCATGGACCGATGCAAAGAGCACAATGTCCATGATGGCGAAGGGAATGGGGACCATTACCATCACCATCATCATGCGATGACTTTGTGCCAATACTATATTAAGGGCAAGAACCCGCTCCATTATCTTAGGCTACAGGTACGAGAAAGGCTATAGACAAAAACAAATGCACCAAGAGTAGCCACATGGTAAGTTCTATGGAGCGTGAGCAAGACGCTGTCGTTACAATGGTTGTTTGTAGTGACCAAAAGAGGCCTTTGAAGTTGATTATTATGGTATTGAATTGACTTTAGACAACCCATTTCCGTTTGTTGGAAATTGGTCCATCATTCTTTGCTTTACAACTCAAACTTTTGTTGAACATTTGGCTGATCATGGAGTGGGAATTTGAGCAGCATCTTCTATCCTCAAGATCCATGTTAAAGCCTTAGATATTAGAGTATGGCTTTCAGCCCACTAACCATGAAGGGGTACTTTTGCGTATGAAGGCCCTCTTTCTGCCTCATCACCAAAGAGCCAGAATAGATTGCCACCTTCAAATGGACCTCTTCATGAAAACTTCCTTCCTTACATCACCAAAAGGGTACATACCCTTTTGCTATCACTAAACGCTACAAAGCCAACAATCACACAAGAATGCAATGAAAGGGGAAGGCAATAGCAGAAGCAAGCAAAATCGCAATGATAGAAGCAAGTATGTCAGCATGATAATGGGAGCACAAACATGGAAGATGAAGCCAGGAATTAGTTGCGGGAGCTTAACACAAAGTTATGATTTAGATAGAGGTTCAAGATAGACAGGTAGATGGATGAGAGAAAGAGCTGAGGCAGCTTGAAAGTGATGGGCTAGCAAGGATAAAGCAATGGAGCGAAAGTAACTAAATGCGGATCCAAAAGGCAGAATGAGGAAAGGGCGAGCACAATGAGGACACCAAGGCACAGAAGGCACAGAACCAAAGGTGGACAGATAAGCAAAACTGATCAAGACACACTCATTAGTAGCAACTTCAGCTGTGCTAGCCGGACGCACTTGCGTTGCACCTGTTTGTTAGGGGATTACTCACTATTATGTTTATTGGTCGGTTGATGACCATTAATGACTAGAAAAAATTATCACCAAGGTGAGAATTGTGTCTCAGGGTTTGATGTCCTCTATCAGATTGGTGTTCAAAAATTACCCTTTAATCTGACAGGTCTTCTGTGTTCATAGGTCCATTCCATGAAAATGGAGTGCCCTATGCCCTTAGAGATGAGGAAGTGTAACCACGTGTCTCCCAAGTCTTTTGGGTATGCATCAATCAGGTCATGGTCGGTGTTCTATAGTCTTGTGTTCTCAACACACATGCTGGTTGACTTTAGCATATGACTTAGTTTGTTATGGTGGTGCCTTAAGGTATAGTTGGTTACCAAATAGGCAGTTTGTTCCTCCATGGTGTACAAGAAGTACCAAGAAGAGGATTTTGTACACCTGTTCAGCCCATTCTTGTGTTTTTCTCTGTTCCTCATAGCGACCAAAGGAGTGCAAAGGATTATTTTCTCCAGCGTGTGTAGTCAAGCTGGTCATGTTGGTGCACATGCTTTTGATCCAATGTCTCCATCATTTCTACTGAAGGATTCTGTGCCAAAGCATTAGGGTTATGTGGGTCATTAAAAAATGATGATGTTAGAAGGGATACAAAATTTGTTGAAGTTGGTCGTAGATTGCCTCGAAGGTGACGTGCTATACATTGTTGGCGTAGTCATCAAAAGTTAGGTTGTCCCTAAAGATGTTGTATTTGATAAATACTCAAATGCATTGACAAAAACTTGGCTGCAAACTGACCATCCGATGCACGTTGTATCCATGTTCAACCTGAATTTCAATGGATGGCCAAAATAATGAAGAAGCCATGAGCAGGGTGGTAGGTGGAGGAGGTGCTTGGGAGGTGCCAAGATGAGTCTCTTCATGTCAATGGAATGTGGTAAAGAGAAGGAAAGGGAAGAGAGTGGAGAGAATGATGCTAAAGGCAGTAGATTTGATGAAGATAAAGAGGCCAAAGGGGCATAACCTAACGGTTGTGGAAGTTTTAGTGTGGGTGAAGGACGTTGCAAAGCAGGCATCAAAGGAGGAAGATCCGTGTGCCAAGATGACGATTGAAGCTCACGACACATAAAAAGACGTTTGCTGGAGTGGGCGTAGGAGCAAGACAACGTGTGCTGCAAAATTCAGGAATAGAGTACCGTAAGGGGAAGGCAGAGTGGCAACACGCCACAAAGAAAAAGTTCATCGCGTGGGTGTAGGAACCTGCAAAGCAAGCATCTAGCTCATGCAGATCCTTGTGATGGTAGCAGATGCCACACTTTCATATATGACCAAGAGGCAGAGGATGATGACCAAACCTAGGCACATGGGCAAAATGCGTGCGTTGAGGAAGTTTTGGCTTGGGCACAGCTTCTCGTGTATCAAGCGATGTGACCGAGTGGATCCCTGTGCCGAGCAAAGAGTGATGAGGAAGGTGGAGGATCAAGAGATGACAAAATGAACGCAAGGGTAAAACTACATGTGCTGTTGAAGTTTTAGCGTGGGCACAGGTTGCCAAGCAACAAGCAATTCGATCGAGCGTATCCTTGTGCCGAATGGAGAATGATGTTGGAGGTTGAGGAATGATTGATGATTGAGTAGGTGCATGAGCAAAACTACGTGTGCTACAAGGCGATGGTGATGGAATGATGATGACGTTGAAGCTGATGCAGAAGTAGTTTGAAGGAGGAAAACGAAGTAGGGAAGATGATGATATTGGTGGATGATGAGGTAAAGGTGCTGCAGTGATGAGGAGGATGTGTGAAGGATGATTGTTATTAGAGTAAAGAAAACAACGTTGATGAAGGGACAATGGTAGAAGGGAAAAGAAGTAATAGGGTGTGTGGTAACTGGTATGAGCAAGGCAACGAGGTATTGTGCTTTTAAGAGAATGACGCCTTGTTGTCTAGTTGGCTCACGGCATGAGCAAGAAGAATGGCGGAGACGCATATCTTGATAACGTGAGAAAGTTGGTTGAGGGAACAAAAAGGAAGGATGTGATGAGTTACATCTTATCCGCTGATGTGATTAGAGTGATGACTTGTCCCTCAGCTGCCTTGTAATAGATGAAGGAAGTTTGGTGGTGTCTGATGTCCTTGTTATGCGTTGTAGTCTACTACTAACAGCTAGCAAGAGGAGGTTGTGAAAAGAAGTCGCTTTGAGTAGATGAAGGTAAGGAGGCTGATGTACATAAGGTAGATGGAGTTGATGAACTGGATGGAGATGTTCAAAGCGGCTAAATGACAAGAAGACAAATGACAGGCAACAGAAAGCTTCAAGGAAGACGGTGGTTTGAGTGCTTACTATGATTTTTACCCACAATGGGTCCACGACTGTTGGTCATGGTCGTGAAGTGAGCGTAGGGCTTAATCAGGAGGATAAGGATTTGCTACATCTTAAGAAGAAATCAAGGAAGTGCTGCTAACGTCATGTGCTGGTGAAGTTAGGCAGCACGTTTTGATCGTGATGGCAGCACATGAATGTTACGGAGCGGAGCAAAGCAGTTGTGGCAGCGGGGTGATGACTGGGTCATTTGGCACAAGGTGATGTTACTTGATGCTTTGATGCCATGTCAGAAGACTACAATGAAAAGGGACAACAACAATAGAAGTAAGTAGAAGCATGGTGATAGAAGCATGTATGCAAGTAGAATGATATAAGCACAGACATGGATGATGGATTCGGCAGTTAGTCGCGAGAGCTTTACACAATGTGATGCTTTAGGTAAATGCAGGAGGTAGATAGGTAGTTGGATGAGGGAAAGAGGTGAAGAAGAACGAAAGTGATGGGAAAGCGAGGATTGAGCAATGGGGCTGATGTGAAACACGGAGGCTGGCAAGGGAAGAATAAGTGAAGGGGGAGCAGAGTGAGGACACAATGGTGAAACTACAAAACCAAAGGCGAACATGATGAGCAAAAATGTTCTGAGTTAACTTAAGAGGGAATGAACATCCTCCATACATGCAAAAAAACAGAGCAAAGTCATTTGCAATGGGTTCTTCCTTGATAGTCGGACGCGTTGGCGACATATCCAATTGTAAGGTGATTACTTGTTAAAAAGTTTGCTCGTCAGTTTATCATAGTTAACGTCTAGTTAAAATGATCAATAAGGTGGTTTTTGCCGAAGCTCAAGCTCTATTGAGAATTTTATCTCGGGGTTTGTTGTCCTTTGTCAGATTCATATTCCAACAAACAAGACGCTAAACTACTAAAGGTGTTCATTTCAGTAGCTCAACGCAAAGCATTACGCCAATGCTATAACAATGGGAGTTGATGTCCACATTCAAGCTTAGTAAAAGTGGTGATAGATTGCACAAGTGGTTTTAGCTACATTTTTCAAGCCATAATAGTGTTGGGGTGTATGGCGGTTCTCTCCAAGTTGTTAGTGACATTCTCTTGTCTAATTCTTCACTTGATACAATGTTCCATTGTGTTATGTACATCTAGGGTCATCCATAGCTTTGTGGTGCTATTGAAATGTGTACTCATGCTTATTCGGAATGTGTGTAAGAGGTTCTTATTGTTAGAAAATTGTCCATCTACAAATCAACTTCAACTTGAAAGTGTTCAAGTTTATTCTTAAAGTTTCAGATTGGATTGAACCCCCTACCCAATCAAATTCTAACACATTTGAGGTGCATAAGAACTTGAAGGAGTCAACACGGTTGAGGTGCAACATTACTTGTTCTTATGATGTAGCTAATATGGGATGTACTAAGGCCAACTAAAGAGTTGTCGCGGGGACAATCTATTCCTGAATTTGAGACTATTATGTGACGATATGTGAATTGTACCCTCCTTAATTGGGATAAGGTGCACAAACAACGCAAGGCCCTTAAGATTATCAGTATTGCTCTAAAAACATCAAACATGAAAGCTTTTGGGTTTTTAGGAGCCTAAAGTGTTGAAGTCATTGTGTGCTCTAATGGAGGAAGGTGTCTTTGCTTATGCCTGAGATATGTCTGTTTAACAAGCTTGTATGCCAAATTGTGAAAGTTGAAAGCTAAGATTGAACTTGTAGTCATAACAAATATCAATTACAAGTATGGTAAAGGGTAAAGCCGACAAGCTTAATGCATTGAGAGAACTTCATTCATCCAAAGGCACAACACCTTGCTACGTTGTATAGAATGTCGCTACCTAAGTGTTAGAAAAGTCCGCATATCTCCAGGTGAAATGGAAAGTTGTCGAGACAGATTCCTCTTTATGGTAGAAGCCATTCTTAGACTTACCGGGTTGTCAAAGGACTATTCAACCTCTTAGCCAAGCGCGTAGAGGGCTCCCACACTTAGTAGGTCCACTTGGATGATATCCAATAGAGTCCAACTAGATTGTATTAGCAATGCAAGGCAAATTTCAGTTCAAACACTAACTCTAGGCACAACGCATAAACAAATCTCTTAGCTAAGAGATAAGCAATGTCCAAAGAGGCAACTGTATAAAGGCTGCTTTCTAGTCTTGCAAGTAGTCTAGCCACCTCTCATGAGCAGTTATGGGGGTCTAGGGCGTCCACCAACTCAAGCTTATAGTAGGTTACATGGTTGACATGGGTCTTGAGGTAACCGAGCATTTGTAGAGTGTTGGTTTGAGGTGTTGTCGGGAAAAGGAGGACTACTTGTGCATATGACAGAGTTTATGGAGTTGGTGTTGAAGTTTTGTTCAAGTTTGTGGACCGACTGGGTCTAGTTTACTTGTATTCTCAAATTCAAGCAAGTCCTCCTTTTCCTCTGTTTGTTGAGGAAGCTTTTCAATACAATGTCATAGCTTCCTCCTCAAAGAATATTTTAAGAATAAAGTATGTTTCTTCCTCTCCAAGCAAGATTCCACTGAAGAGTAGTTCAATCTCTGCTTTTTGATGATTCATGCATGCATGCATTGATGTAGAGTTCTTTCGTGCATGCCAGCACTGGTGTAGGGTGGTCCCTAATTGAATCTTTGCATAATCCTGTTGAGTCACGCTGTTCCAATTGCTGATGTAGGGCTGTCTCAACCGATTATTCAAGTGTAACGCCACCCTCATAGACTTGGCCCAATACCTAGTAGTGCTTGCTTTTACTTTATGATTCTTGACCAAGCTTAGTTAATAGAAATGAACAGCCCTGGGTTGCATGCAACACACAAAAATCCAAGCTCCTTTCCTGCCTTCAAGCTAAATGCCATAACTAAATCTTGGCTGTAAAGCATAAGTTTTTTGGTCAAGCCACACCTAGGTATTCATGAGTAGAAATCCTTAATTTTGCATACAGACCCCTGATCTTTGAACGAATAGCACCATGTCAAAGCTCTTGCTTAGTGTAGTTATCGCTCACATCAACACTCCTCTATTTGTGCACTTATGAACGCGGAGACCATTAGCTTTTCACCAGGGAAATTGATGATCGAGAAACAATTCTGTTGTTAGAACAAGATTTGTAGATGCTTTGGGTTGCGGTTTGGCTATTTTGATTGTTTGAAAAGAAACCACGCTCAATTTGGTCAAGTATCGCCTGCAAAATGTTCATTTAAAGCTATCTCGGAAATTTTGGAGCCGTTGTTTGATCAGAGCGGGATGGTTGAAGCAAAAACAATAATTAGGATTGGTTACCTCCTTGGCCCACTCACCATCTAGGTTACTTTACCCACAAGAAATGTCTCATAGTTGAAGACAACGTTTCTCTCATGCATAGGCTTTGCTATGCAGTGGAACACGCTAGAAGCTTCCATTAACACGGTGCTTCCAAGGCAAAACCGCTACTTTTCACTGTCGATTTCGGACTTCCATCCTACTAGAGCCACTCTTGGCTTGAAATTATTAAAGCTCATTGCTTGTCTTATTCTATTGATGTTAGAGCTTTTTGCTCCCCTTGTCAGTTCAGTTACATGCTTTGACAACTCTCCTTCATTGGTTCCNCCACTTACTTTAGTCACCCTTCATTTAGAACCAATCACCTCTTAATCATGCACTGTCACAATAGTGTACATCAAACATAACCATACAGAAGAGACTAGTATGAAGTTTCCTACAATGCCTTTAGTGGAAAATTGAAGGAGTAGGGTCCTTCTGAATAAAAACATCCATTAGTTTTATGAAAGTTCTTCATAATAGCTTCTCACATGGATCATCATTTCTTGGAGGTTCTTTTTTTCCTACTTATGTTGCATACAAAACAAAAGTACATTTCTAGTTTACCCCTTGCAGGGGTTTTCAATGTTTTTGAGGATTTTTTTTATTATAGATGATAACTGTTAAAACCTTTCAAACCTAGAGTTTAAAAATCAAGGAAATCAACAATTGCCTACTGTTGTCAAGAGACCTACTAGTTGTAAAAGACAGATTGGTCATTTGACAATGTATTTCAAGAATAAGAAGTGGTTGAATACTAGAAGATGTCTTCAAGAGAGGATGCGTTTATCGGAAACAGATGTTGACTTTTCGTTCCGAGCTTCTCACCCCCACCCCCCCCGTCGCAATTTCATGAAATGCACGTGAGAAGTGTATTCAGACATGNCTGTCACAATAGTGTACATCAAACATAACCATACAGAAGAGACTAGTATGAAGTTTCCTACAATGCCTTTAGTGGAAAATTGAAGGAGTAGGGTCCTTCTGAATAAAAACATCCATTAGTTTTATGAAAGTTCTTCATAATAGCTTCTCACATGGATCATCATTTCTTGGAGGTTCTTTTTTTCCTACTTATGTTGCATACAAAACAAAAGTACATTTCTTGTTTACCCCTTGCAGGGGTTTTCAATGTTTTTGAGGATTTTTTTTTTATTATAGATGATAACTGTTAAAACCTTTCAAACCTAGAGTTTAAAAATCAAGGAAATCAACAATTGCCTACTGTTGTCAAGAGACCTACTAGTTGTAAAAGACAGATTGGTCATTTGAAAATGTATTTCAAGAATAAGAAGTGGTTGAATACTAGAAGATGTCTTCAAGAGAGGATGCGTTTATCGGAAACAGATGTTGACTTTTC
>SZWC01003051.1:134904-148723 GCA_023375785.1 Penium margaritaceum
CTCCTCACGTTTGTCCCCACAGAATCCACACCTATGACCCCATCAGGTCAGTCGCTGCTGAAGTCCTTGGAACCAACTAAACTGGGGAAGATGGTTGACGCGACGGACTACCTCAGGGTCATTGGCTCCCTGTTGTATCTTGCTACTACTACGCGTGTTGATGTTCCTTTGCTGTGAACTTCTTGTCTCAATTCTCTTAGTGTCCCCGTGAGCGTCATCTTGAGGCAGCGTTGCGGGTAGTACGGTATGCACTATCCACACCTCGCATTGGGTTGTACTTCTGTGCACAGCCCTCATTCCTGGTTGATGGCTTCACTGACAGTGACTGGGCACATGACTTTGATGCACGCAGTAGAACATGATGAATCTTCATGGTTGGCGGGACAGCAGTTTTGTAGAAAGTGGAAAGAAGGGTGTGTTGCCCGCAGCACAGCTGAGGCTGATTATGTTGCTCTTGGCGCAGGCACATGTGAGGCTGTCTGGCTTTGTTTTTTGCTACAACAATTGTGTGTTCCCATCCGTTGCATCACTCTTTGTAGTGACAATCAAAATAGAAAGGCAATTGCCAGAAACAGTGGCATGCATCACTCACGCAGCAAGCATATCAATGTGGAGCATCACTTTGTTCACGAGTACATTACTGTTGGCATTGTCCGAGTTGCTTGGGTGGACAAGCGTTCTCAGAGAGCTGAATTTCTCACCAAGGCCCTCAGCCCAAACATTGTTCATGCTGTTGGTCTCATCTGTCCCCATGACCCAGGTTGAGTTGCATGATGTTTCCTTGTTTCTATCTATGACATCTTTGCGAGCGTACCATGTGAATGGGTTGTTTACCTGCAGGTCATGGGGGAGTGTTGAAGTTCGTTGGCCAACCACATCTCTATNGCTACAACAATTGTGTGTTCCCATCCATTGCATCACTCTTTGTAGTGACAATCAAAATAGAAAGGCAATTGCCAGAAACAGTGGCATGCATCACTCACGCAGCAAGCATATCAATGTGGAGCAGCACTTTGTTCACGAGTACATTACTGTTGGCATTGTCCGAGTTGCTTGGGTGGACAAGCGTTCTCAGAGAGCTGAATTTCTCACCAAGGCCCTCAGCCCAAACATTGTTCATGCTGTTGGTCTCATCTGTCCCCATGACCCAGGTTGAGTTGCATGATGTTTCCTTGTTTCTATCTATGACATCTTTGCGAGCGTACCATGTGAATGGGTTGTTTACCTGCAGGTCATGGGGGAGTGTTGAAGTTCGTTGGCCAACCACATCTCTATGTCCTCTTGTCTCAGTCTNCTGAAAGTTCCCACAAAGGAAGAGCTTTCCTAATGCTTACCACAGTGGGTTTGGGGGGGGGGGAGGGGGTAGTTATTGGGAGTTTTCCAGCACTCCATCTCTCAATGTGGGGGGAGGGAAGGGCTCTTAGGTGTTGATGATAGAATTCTTTCAAGATGTGAGGGGAAGAGGGAGGGAGGGGGGATTGAGGCGAGGAGTTAGAAACAAGATGGAGATAAAAGCACAATGAGCAATAATTTTTCAATGAGCAATCTTTGACAAAAATGCAGGAGACATCATGTAAGCAACTGAAGGAGTGCCATGGAGGTAGAGAAAACATGGCGGCATGTGAAGGCATCTCTCATTGTGCTCTGTTGTGTCCTCCCGGCTTGTGTACATCAGCGTGCAGATGACTGATGGTGAGACGCGACACTGGTGGAGTGTTGTCCAGTGGAGCTGACACACGCTGAGGTCTGCACGTAGTTAGCTGGAGCCACTTACCTCAGACGCATGACGTGCTCAGCTCCATCGGCAGGCCTCCTCAGCAGTCACGCCGCTGGCAGTCACTGCCACCGTAGATGCTGCCTGCACATGTCCTGAGCTATATCTGACTGCACGGTTGCACTTGCAGCGTTATGTCCTGGCTAGGGTCCGAGTTTTAGGTTATTCGGGCACTATTGTGACCCGAGCCATTTTAGCCTAGACGCTGCCTGGGTTTAGGCAGCCACAACTCCTTAGAACTATTTTTCCTGGATGATTCTGACCGCACGACTGGGTTTGCAGCGTGGGTATTCAGGTATGGTCCAGTTTTTCGGAAAAACGGACGACGCCCGGGTTTGCGGACGTTGGCTGCCTGGTAGGGCTCACCAAGAAAACTCAGCCTGCTAGGAAACTAGGAATTTCCTGATTGGTTGGTGACCTGAGTAACAAACTCTACAGATCTTAGCTAGGCCTAGNAGATAAAAGCACAATGAGCAATAATTTTTCAATGAGCAATCTTTGACAAAAATGCAGGAGACATCATGTAAGCAACTGAAGGAGTGCCATGGAGGTAGAGAAAACATGGCGGCATGTGAAGGCATCTCTCATTGTGCTCTGTTGTGTCCTCCCGGCTTGTGTACATCAGCGTGCAGATGACTGATGGCGAGACGCGACACTGGTGGAGTGTTGTCCAGTGGAGCTGACACACGCTGAGGTCTGCACGTAGTTAGCTGGAGCCACTTACCTCAGACGCATGACGTGCTCAGCTCCATCAGCAGGCCTCCTCAGCAGTCACGCCGCTGGCAGTCACTGCCACCGTAGATGCTTCCTGCACATGTCCTGAGCTATATCTGACTGCACGGTTGCACTTGCAGCGTTATGTCCTGGCTAGGGTCCGAGTTTCAGGTTATTCGGGCACTATTGTGACCCGAGCCATTTTAGCCTAGACGCTGCCTGGGTTTAGGCAGCCACAACTCCTTAGAACTATTTTTCCTGGATGATTCTGACCGCACGACTGGGTTTGCAGCGTGGGTATTCAGGTATGGTCCAGTTTTTCGGAAAAACGGACGACGCCCGGGTTTGCGGACGTTGGCTGCCTGGTAGGGCTCACCAAGAAAACTCAGCCTGCTAGGAAACTAGGAATTTCCTGATTGGTTGGTGACCTGAGTAACAAACTCTACAGATCTTAGCTAGGCCTAGTTCTGTGAGGGGTCTCTCAGCTGCCCTCATTCTCAGTTGCTAATAATTCATTCTCAGTTCTGTCAGCCTTTCTGGCGCTAACTCCTCAGCGCGCAGTTTTCCTCTCACAAGTCTCAGAGTAGCTAGAGGGGGCAGCAGTGCAAAGCAATGATCGTGGGGCCATGCCTACTCCAACTATGCTGCAGCCCCAACCAACCGCTCTAGACTAGTTTCTAGCTTTTGGTTAAAAGGCCAACCAGCACAAATGAGCAAGGAGCTCCCATCAAGGTGGGGGAATGTTGACAATAGCTCAGACTCGAGCTCAAACTCGTTTCTTGCGACTACCTGAAAATTCTGGCAGAATAATCCAATAGCATTCACCCTTTGACTGACAAGACANTAGGTTATTCGGGCACTATTGTGACCCGAGCCATTTTAGCCTAGACGCTGCCTGGGTTTAGGCAGCCACAACTCCTTAGAACTATTTTTCCTGGATGATTCTGACCGCACGACTGGGTTTGCAGCGTGGGTATTCAGGTATGGTCCAGTTTTTCGGAAAAACGGACGACGCCCGGGTTTGCGGACGTTGGCTGCCTGGTAGGGCTCACCAAGAAAACTCAGCCTGCTAGGAAACTAGGAATTTCCTGATTGGTTGGTGACCTGAGTAACAAACTCTACAGATCTTAGCTAGGCCTAGTTCTGTGAGGGGTCTCTCAGCTGCCCTCATTCTCAGTTGCTAATAATTCATTCTCAGTTCTGTCAGCCTTTCTGGCGCTAACTCCTCAGCGCGCAGTTTTCCTCTCACAAGTCTCAGAGTAGCTAGAGGGGGCAGCAGTGCAAAGCAATGATCGTGGGGCCATGCCTACTCCAACTATGCTGCAGCCCCAACCAACCGCTCTAGACTAGTTTCTAGCTTTTGGTTAAAAGGCCAACCAGCACAAATGAGCAAGGAGCTCCCATCAAGGTGGGGGAATGTTGACAATAGCTCAGACTCGAGCTCAAACTCGTTTCTTGCGACTACCTGAAAATTCTGGCAGAATAATCCAATAGCATTCACCCTTTGACTGACAAGACATCCTTTAACCAGCACCGGCTTCAGAAAAAAAAATATGCTACAAACATAATCTAGCAGAAAGCTGGATGTTTTGCAAGCCGTGAGAAATGAAAAGCAACCATGAAGACAACTTCAGATAAAGTAGCATGTCATTCCTTGCCTCGCTGTGCCTCTGGCACTGCTGCAGCTGTAAATGGGCTCATCAATACTTTCATGGCTTGAGACTGGTCCAGTTGGTCCGCCTCATTGTGTTTGACTTCACCAGCCACACATCACTGATCAAGAATCTGAACAAGAGTGGATTCTTTCAAGGGATTACATCGCGCTGATGACTAAAAGGAAACCATTCTCCCTCTTGACGCTGCTGATGGGAAACTGCAGATAAAATGATTGTTGACCACAGCATGACACAAGAAACAGATTATACAAAGCATGACCACAAGAGGACAGACATGAGAGCATCACCCAGGCGCATTGCAGCTTGTATAGCTGAATGCATCCGCAACATAGGCCCGAGCACTGTTACTGTAGTTTTCAACATCAATGTACAGCTGCACCCATTAGCACAGACTCTAAAAAGTGTGGAATCAAAGCACTATGATACATGCAAAATGAAAACTCAGTCATCTCCAGCTGGACACACCATAGGCTCCCACGCCCCAGGAGGAGCATCTCCACATAGACCCCTAGTAGCACAAGCAGAAAGATTCCAGGCAGGTTCCTCAGTTTCTCAGGTAAGGGTGCACACATCATCCATGAAACCATGGATCTGATCCGTGCATCTTGGATCTCAGATACATCTGCAGATCAGAATCCAGCCTTTGGTCCCATCCGTAGAACCGGTGATCTGGAACCCTCCAACAGGAGAGGGGGGGGGGGGGGGGGGGGTTGAGGAGGTCCAGTTTGTCAAAAGACGACCTCCAAAGTCTAACTCCGTTTATAAGGTATGCACACACAAGGATTGAAGATGAGAAAGCTCCACTTCATCACAGTTGGACTTGAATCACTGGCCATTCATGCATTATCCATGCATCCCATCAGTCAACCACAATGAGGTGTTGGATTCTATCTCACGGAGTTGCCACTGTATCACTCCTTGGACACTTCCTGGCATTTCATGCAGGACAGGTGCGATGAAAATCCATCACTGGAGTATCCAACGCATCTATATGCACACTGGTTTGAGGACGAGTCAACCCCGGCAAATCCATTGATCCACTCTGTGGTGGTTTGTTGAGTGCTTGGCTTTGGTTTTGTTGTTGTTGTTGTTTTTTTTTTTTTTTTCATATGTGGATATAGCTTTTTTGGCACAATTTGAGTATGTAGTCACACTCCATCCTCAGTAAACGTTTTCATAGTTAATCTTTCTAGTTTTCTAATTGTACTTCCATCCACAATTCTTGTATCATTTGTTTCATGACCCAAGTGGGGAATCGGCTGCTGGGTTTGGGGCCTTTGAATAAGCAGGATGAAATTTTTACATGTATTTGTTTTCACCAACGAGCCCCGTAACTGGAGCCCACCCAATGAAATAAAGTCCTCCACTTTTGGCTGCATTTCCGAGGCAAAAAATGCACCACCCCTTTGTTAGGCATCAGTACGTGTGCCTAAGGTGCAGGTGTACCTCAGTTTTGGGCTCATTCTGTGTCCGGGCAGTGGGTGCCATGGCTACTGTGGCTTGTTCTGTGGCGCCTGCCGACCGCCGTGCAGAAGATGGTGATGATGATGATGATGATGATGATGATGATTATGATGATGATGATGATGATGATGATGATGATGATGGTGGTGGTGATGGTGGTGGTGGTGGTGGTGGTGGTGATGATGATGGTGGTGATGATGATGATGATGATGATGATGATGATGATGATGATGATGATGATGATGATGATTATGATGATGATGATGATGATGATGATGATGATGATGGTGGTGGTGGTGGTGGTGGTGGTGGTGGTGATGATGATGATGATGATGATGATGATGATGATGATGATGATGATGATGATGAGGGTGACATTGACATTGATTGAGGTCAAGGATGGTGACAAGTGCAAGTGTGGTGGTCACACCTCATTCCTCTGGACCAAGTTCACAAAGGTCGCTGACTGACTCCTGGATGACCTGCAAGCCAAGTACAACTAATGCCCAAGAACCTCTCCACACAAGCAGGGGTGCACTTTGAAGGTATAGAAGCACCTCTGTATTGTGAAAAACAAAGTGTGGAATTTCCTTAAGGATATGCACTAAGCAAGAACTGAAAAAGCAACATAGACAGAGGTGAAGCAACTGAGATCATAAAGAAAGTGAACCCCGAGAACATGGTCATTGCACATGTATTGGATGTTCTGGGTGCTACCTTCAACAAATACTGTTTCCAGACGTGTTTCAGGAAGCGCATCATTGATAAAGATGTCAGCTTTCTGGCTACGGAGTTGACATGGCTGCAGCAAGCTTTCTGGCACACCAACCCAGCTGCAACATTGCCAGGCCACATGGAAACTTTGTGGAAGATAATGAATGTTGCCACCGCATTCTGCGGATGCACCAAGAAGCTATTCACTGAGGTAACGCGTGCTATCAGGTTTACCACTGGCAGGTGGAAATGGAAAACAGGTTGAAACATCTTGGGGTTACGGCACACAAGATGGAAATTTGGTCCATCAAGAACATTGACCTGTCCTTTCCTATTCTTCCCAACAGTCCAACCGCAGTCAACACGTTTATGAGGCATGGGGTCTGTGGGACATATTTTATTGTTTGAAATTTGAATATGAGGGTACAAACAACATCATGATTCAGACACACGTGATTCCTTATAACTACTCCATGGAGAGGGCATGGCACATCTGGTACCTTGGGCCACATCATGAACTTGGCCGTGCATGCCCTCCTCAAACTTGCAGCTGCAAAATTCATCATTAGCAAGGCACATACCATTGCATTTTTTTTCATACTCTCCATCCCACATGACCACAGCCTGATGAATGCTGTAACTGCTTGTGGCTTTTCATTCCAGAAGTTTAGCCTGGACGCAGAGACTTGGTGGAACAACACCCTAAACATGTTTGCCAGGGTGCTGCACCTCAAGAGCGTGCTTACCACCTGGCTTGATGGGTATGGCATGGATGGTGAGGTGTTAAATGAGAAATTAATGCAATCTTATTGCCCTCCTGACACCCATCCTGAGGCCATTCAAGGCTTACACTGATGACATAGGTGACAGCAAGTTCCTGACATTGAGTNTGGTGATGATGATGATGATGATGATGATGATGATGATGATGATGATGATGATTATGATGATGATGATGATGATGATGATGGTGGTGGTGGTGGTGGTGGTGGTGGTGGTGGTGATGATGATGATGATGATGATGATGATGATGATGATGATGATGATGAGGGTGACATTGACATTGATTGAGGTCAAGGACGGTGACAAGTGCAAGTGTGGTGGTCACACCTCATTCCTCTGGACCAAGTTCACAAAGGTCGCTGACTGACTCCCGGATGACCTGCAAGCCAAGTACAACTAATGCCCAAGAACCTCTCCACACAAGCAGGGGTGCACTTTGAAGGTATAGAAGCACCTCTGTATTGTGAAAAACAAAGTGTGGAATTGCCTTAAGGATATGCACTAAGCAAGAACTGAAAAAGCAACATAGACAGAGGTGAAGCAACTGAGATCATAAAGAAAGTGAACCCCGAGAACATGGTCATTGCACATGTATTGGATGTTCTGGGTGCTACCTTCAACAAATACTGTTTCCAGACGTGTTTCAGGAAGCACATCATTGATAAAGATATCAGCTTTCTGGCTACGGAGTTGACATGGCTGCAGCAAGCTTTCTGGCACACCAACCCAGCTGCAACATTGCCAGGCCACATGGAAACTTTGTGGAAGATAATGAATGTTGCCACCGCATTCTGCGGATGCACCAAGAAGCTATTCACTGAGGTAACACGTGCTATCAGGTTTACCACTGGCAGGTGGAAATGGAAAACAGGTTGAAACATCTTGGGGTTACGGCACACAAGATGGAAATTTGGTCCATCAAGAACATTGACCTGTCCTTTCCTATTCTTCCCAACAGTCCAACCGCAGTCAACACGTTTATGAGGCATGGGGTCTGTGGGACATAGTTTATTGTTTGAAATTTGAATATGAGGGTACAAACAACATCATGATTCAGACACACGTGATTCCTTATAACTACTCCATGGAGAGGGCATGGCACATCTGGTACCTTGGGCCACATCATGAACTTGGCCGTGCATGCCCTCCTCAAACTTGCAGCTGCAAAATTCATCATTAGCAAGGCACATACCATTGCATTTTTTTTCATACTCTCCATCCCACATGACCACAGCCTGATGAATGTTGTAACTGCTTGTGGCTTTTCATTCCAGAAGTTTAGCCTGGACGCAGAGACTTGGTGGAACAACACCCTAAACATGTTTGCCAGGGTGCTGCACCTCAAGAGCGTGCTTACCACCTGGCTTGATGGGTATGGCATGGATGGTGAGGTGTTAAATGAGAAATTAATGCAATCTTATTGCCCTCCTGACACCCATCCTGAGGCCATTCAAGGCTTACACTGATGACATAGGTGACAGCAAGTTCCTGACATTGAGTCTTGTCATCCCGTTTCTTGAAGCATGCTGGATTGGCTGAAAGAAGAGTATGTGAAAGTTCTGTCCGCAAATGAAAAGTCTAGGATGCAGGGTGCAACGTGGCTTTAAATGTGGAAAATTGCGGTTCATGGGTTCCATGATGATCCACGGATCAGTGATGATAAACAGATTAACATGGATCCGCAAATCTGGATCCAGATTTGCGGATCCGGATCCAGCATTGGATCAGGATCTATGGGTCCGGATTGATCCTGGGATCTGTGGATCTTATCCGGTGTTCACACTTATAGCTGTGCACTGAGGGTGTGAGAAGGGCTTAAGCAGTACACAACAAGGGTGGAACTGAGGCGCAACTGGGGTGCAACTAGGATGTAACTAGATGGTTTTAAGATTGTACCTGGGGTATAAATAAGGCACAAAAAGGGCATTAATAGCTCACAACTAGGAAGTATCAACGGTGCAACTAGGGTGCAACTAGGGAATGACTCAATGTTCCCACTGGGGTCCGTTGTAATCCTTGTACCAAGACAACGATGCATTGATGAACATAGATGTAACGTGGATGTCATGGTCTCAGGTTGTCATCTCTGAGAATCCGAGGCACTTGCTGCCCTATCACTTGCCTCCGGTGAGGATGGATCATGCTATGTCGTTGAGCACAGACGCGAGAGTAAAAACACATACGCAAGAGAAATACACAGATGCAACAGAACAACACAAACGGGATATCTGTTTTTTCATCAGTAATTTGCACTTCAAAAAATGAAGACATTGTACATTCCTGCCGGCGGTCAAGGTCCCCATGCGCATGCGGAAAGAATCCAATTAGTAGGAGATATGATTAGACTTGAAAGTTATTTCCAGCTGTTTGACTCAAAGCCAAGGATTTTACAGGAAATCTTTCAGTTTATGTTAAAAAACTAGGTGAGGGTACCTTTTCTTTGTGAGGTACCGGCTTTGCAGTATTTGGCTGATTGTTCTAAGCTGGTATCTATCACTTCTGGCAATCATCTGGCCTCTGAACGACCAAAAAATAATGATGTCAGATCTTCGCTTGAAAGAAATGCACAAAAATTTTCTGAAAGCTTTAGCCAATGGCCTGCATGCTGGCAAATCCATGTCAGGCATCGCAAATCCTTGTCCTTTGCTGAATCCTTATCACATGGACTCGGCAGTCCAAAGTGTGTCTTTGTCGCATGCGTCAAAATGCGGTCAGGCTGGCAAAAACCGAACGGTGGACCCGAACCCGATGTTGATCAATTTCTAAGTCAGTCTGCAGTTGTACTTGGGTGTGTAGTCCTGGACACCAATATATGGCTAAGGAAACGCCCCACTTCAATGTGTTTTACAAGGGATACATCTGCGCATCGATGTGAGCATCGATGTATCGATGTTCGATGTACACCCAGCAACACTGGAATTACTAGGGTACAACAAGGGTACAAGTGGGGTGCAACTAGATTACACCTATGGCGGAACTTGGGTACAACTAGGACGTAACTAGGATGCAACTAGGGAATACCTAGGGCACGTCAAGGTTGCTTTTAGAGTGCATTTAGGGTGAAACTAGGGTGCAAGAAGGGTAAAACAAGGGTACAAATAAGGTGCAAATAGGACATATCTAGGACGCAATTAGGGTGCAGGTATAATGCAATTTAGGTGGAAACAGGATACAACAAGGATGCAACAGTGTATTCAAGGTAGTATAAAGGCACAGCTACTAGGCTGTGCCTAGTAGGGTGCAAGCAAGCTCTAAGAGAAGAACCAGGGTGCGATGAGGGTTCAGAAGTTTCCCAACGAGGATGCGACGAGGATGTAACTGTAGTGGAACTAGGATTCCATGAAAGCACAGCTAGGAAGTAACTAAGGCAGAAAAATGGGGAAACTACGGTGCACCTGGGCTGAAACTTGGCCGCAAATAGGAAACAACTAGGGTGTAATAGGATTGTAACTAGGATGCAAGTGCAACGCAACTAGGGTTCAGCTAGGACACAACTAAGAAATAAACAGGGCACACCAAGGGGGCATTCAAGTTGGAACCAGGAAACAACTAGGGTGGGTTTGGAGCGCAACAAGGCCAGAGCTGCGGATCATCTAGGCCCCATCTAGGCTAAATGAAGGTGCAATTTGGGTGTCAACAAGACACAACTAGGGATCAACTGTTGTATTGCAAGAGCACACCTTGGGAAAGACTAGGGTACAACTTGGCTGAAATGAGAGTGCAACTTGGGCGCTACTAGGATACAATTGGGGAATAAACATGGTACAACTAGGGAAAACTGCAATGTAGTGAGGTTGCATCTAGGGTGCTAGGGTACTAGAGCCCAATTAGGAATAGAGGAAAACTTGGGTGCGACAAGGGCACACTTAGGGCACATCTAGGGCTCAATTCATAAATGACTAGAGTAAACCTAGGATGTAGATAGGCTCCAATCAGGCCATAACTGGATAAAAAAAGGGTGCAACAATGATGAAACTTGGGTGCAACTGGTGCGCAACTATGCTGCAAATTGGTCAAAACTATGGTGTACCTAGTGCGCAGGTAAGGATCAACTAGGTTGTAACTAGAATGCAACAAGGGAACACATAGGCTGCGACTACTTCACAGATAAGGTGCAACAAGGATACAACTAGGGTGAAATTAGGGTGCAACTGGGGTGCAACTATGGTGCAACTAGGACACAACAAGGTCGCAACAAGGGCATAACTAGGAGACAAGTAGGGAAACCAGGTTACAACTATGATGCAACTCAGGCACAACTATGCAACATCTAGGGCACAAGCAGGGTACTTGTAAGGCATAACCATATGGAACAGCTAGTGTCTAACTAGATTGCAACTAGGGCACAATCAGGATGTAAACAAGGCACACATTAGGAACAAATAACATGCAACTAGGGCGCAAATAGGCCACAAATAAGGCAAAACTAGGAAACGACTAGGAAACATCAAGTGCAGAACCAGGGCACAACTAGGGTGTAACTGTTACAAAAAAAGGGGTGTAAGAAAGTCATCTGTGGGGTACAAGTTTGGTGCAACAAAGGTGGAATAAGAGTAAAACTGGGCCGTAACTAGGATTTCACGTGAATAAGATACAACTACCGTGCAACTATGGCCAAACTATGATTCAACTAGAGTCTAACAAGGTGCAACTAGGTGCAACAAGGGTGTTATTAGCACGCAATTCGGGAAGAACAAGGCTGTAACTAGGGTAAAACTAGGCCAAAATAGGGGGGGGGGGGAATGAGGGAATGGACAAGTCATAACTAGGGTACAACTAGGGTCCAAATAGGGTACAAGGAGGGTGCGAGCAGGACGTAAGCATGGTGCAACGAGGTCACAACTGAGGTACAAGGGTGCAACTAGTCTGCAACTAGAGTGCAACTCAAGTGCAACTGGGACACAACTAGAGCTCAACTAGCAAGAAACAAGGACTAAACGGGGTAGAATGGAGAGTAACAAGGGCGCAAAAAGGGTGCAACTATGACATACTAGGGAATGATGAGGGTACAAATTAGCCACAACTACCCTACTGATGTTTGATTTCGTTTTTTTTTTCATTATTTCTAATCATTTCTTTCATTGTTTTTAACATGGTTTTTTATATTTCAGTTGTTTAGGTAGATCCTAACGTCGGATCTTGAAATTTGACAAAATGTGTCAAATCCGTGCACGGACGAGGATTCATCCTTGTCAAGCTGGCTTCCGAGCACAACGGATGTGCGGAAAAACCATCCGCTCGCTTCTGACAGGTCTGACATGTCCTTTTTACATGTCAGACAGGGCAGACAGCGTGTCAGTGAGGTGCACGATAGTGCACTCCGAGTGGGAACCAATTCTTTTAAAACTTTTTGCTTATTTTTGGGCTTGGAGAACCCAGGACATGAACAAATGTTTTACAAGGCCTGCTAAAGTCATTGTTTAGGTGATAAGTAATCAAATTTTCTCAAAAATAGTTCATGAAAAACCTCCAAAAAAATATAATCAAAGTCAAATATCAGTAGGGTAGGACCATCTATGGTTAATCATTTGGAAAAAATACACCATTCAAACAGTGTGCATGAAGAGTGCACTTAGAATGAAAAGTACAAGGAAAATTCATGGAATTCATCACATAACTTCTTGCCTGTACTCGACAAACCAAAAAAAAAAATCACCATTGATTACATGTAGACTGGGGATGAATTTGTTGAAATTTGCAAACAAGTAGATATTATTCTTAACTTTTTTCATGTCAAACTCATAGGGAAACTTGGATTTGGGAAGGCAAAACGACGCAATAAAGTATCCTTGTCTTGAAATGGATACAATTGCATTCACTTTCTTTCCCTGTTCTGCATCACATCTTTGATGGTCTATTAAATGGTAGTATTCCAACGTGAATTCATACGTTTGACAAAAACATGTTTGACGAGAATCAAGCAACATGTTGACTGTTGATGAGTTATAAGCTTCCCAGTTCATCACGATCTGGTAATGCTGTTGAACAAGCGGCAGTCAAGCAGTTCATTCACAGAGATTAGGAATGGGTCCTGATCTGGAGGCCATAATCTAAAACTCCCTCAGCAGACTAGCTTTGTTGATCAATTCAATGTCTTTCGCACCAATTAATTCAAAAAATGGATGTTCATGATAGACAGAGGACTGGTTTGTGAATGGATTTGTCACGATAGGTAGATTTTCTGATCTCAAAGGACAAACCGGAGATGTCATGGGAAAAAGATGAGATAAAACACTGGTGTGTTATGTGATGCATCTTTCAGCTATACTGCCAGCTACACTCGTCCAATACACTTTCTCTGTNGGGGGGGGGGGGGGGGGGGGGGGGGGGGGGCTACGGGCCAGTTATCCAGACCCCTCCCCCGAAAGTGTATTGGCACAATGTATCAGAGAGTGTAGCTGTACGGGATCTTGACAGATTACACTAGTTTATTTTACATACACTGTATCGACAAAATAAACTCCCCGGTGCAATGTCCCAATACACCTTCCGACTCTGGAAGGGTGGAGGGGGGGGGGATCTGATAGGATGCAAAAGTCGAAGAATACAGATTATGCGTAAATGTTCCCATCTTGATTGAAGAACTGGAGATGTCACTGGAAAAAAATGAGATGGTACACTAGTGTTCTCTTAACACATCTATCAGCTACACTGCCAGCTACACTCGTGCAATACACTTTTTTCTTTTGGGGGG